>OZ024689.1:7331048-7574504 GCA_964016905.1 Perithous albicinctus | reverse complement strand
CTCCTCACTCGCTCGGCTTGTTCGTTGTGGATTCCAAGAGGTTAATACTCGCGAGCGCATCTCAGCTCACCACTCACCTATAACTGTATCACTAGGTCGGCCAGATGCCGGCCGGGCAGCTCGAAGACGTGACTTTGCAGGGTTCGGCTTCCAACAAGATCAATAAGATAAGTAGTTTTGAAAAGAAACCGTACTCGCAAACTCTTCACTGTTTGTCCTACTACCATCTACGATATCGACTCCATCGGCTGTTTATAGGTTTCGTATCGTTATACTATACTATATACACATACATATACATATATATATATATATATATATATATACATATATATATGTGTACATATACATGGATAACAGTAATTTAAAAAGAAAAATATCCGGTTCAATGCCAAGACACTTATCAACATCGGTAATATCAATTACTTTTATATAGTTAAATTATATCCAATAGTCATTTGGCGTGGGCGTTCTCAGACAGTAAAATAACTTTTTAGGTGGACACATCTTAGAACCGCCCCCCCCCCCCTCCTCAACATCAGGCTATAGTAATCTCAGAACAATATCGTGTGACGAAAACGCACGCGTACACGTGCATTTTTTCTCAAAGTTTTCGGCAACTTTAAGCATACAGACATGAAATCCCTTAAGAACAACAAAATTTCAAGTAAACACAGCTTTCTCTATGAGGAAGAAAGACTATTGAAAACTATTAGAATTATCGAACTATTAAACTATTCACCAATGTTAAATTGGCGGACTATTGGGAGGAATTATTACAATAAAATGACAGTATTCGGAAAACTATTAACATATAATATGCTATGATATACTGTCATTTCTAAATCCATAATCTATAACTCCAAGCTATCCAGGAAAAAGAAAAAATAATAATAACCTGTCGGTTATTGAGATTTTTGCACAGGACACCAATCCCGGTAACTGGCTTAGGCGAAAAGCTGCTTAACTTTGAAGATCTCTGATTGTCTGCCAAACAACTTCAACCAAATACATTCTAAGTTTAGATCATGATTGAATTATGTATAAGTCGTTATACGTATTTATAAGCATCAACATTGTGTGGTGCAGTTTCTTTTAGAATCGTTTTTGCTATAATATTACTGTTATCACTTAAGCCTGCATCGCGTATACATTCCCAACCACACGTATAAGTGAAGCACCCTTAAATGATTTAATCGGGATTTCAGTACCTTGCGATAAAAATAAGTGTTTTAGAAAAATCAACCACATCGAAGATGTTCAAAACAATGATTTTTTATAATAACAATGTCAAAAAGTTGTTGGTAAAGCAAACGATTAACAAATTTTTAGAAACGAAATTATTTGTCTTATCAAATGAATTCACCAACGTTTCCGAATATAGATACAATTTTTTTTAAGAATATCTTTTGCTTGGTATATTGTTATTTTAAGAAACGGTTTGAGAGATGCAGAATTGTTATGTTTCCATAAACATATAAAATATTTTCAACTTCGTCTTTATTTTTTTTCGCAATAATAAAGCTCTTCAATAATTCTGATAGTCGTTGTTAACGTGTAATTTTTAATAGTACTTATTGTCACACTTTAGTAGTAACTGCTGCAAACAATTAGTATCTGAAGAGTTATTACGTTCTCATCTCATAGTAAAAAAAACTATTGGAGTTAAGAAGTTTTACCACATCGAATAACAACTGCTCAGGTAATACCTATTCATGAGGAATAAAACCTACAAGAAATAACTTATTTCTAGTACAAAGTATACAATACTTACAACTCATAGATTTCGTAAAAATCTGTAGGTTCTTCTGCAATCTACCATTTTTGGTAAGTGATATTGTGATTTTGATAATTCCATTCGAAAGAATGAAAGAAAAAAAAATCCACTTGATGAAATTTTAGAAGATAGTTCTATATTAGCGCAGAAAGTTACAGAATATTGGCTTCCTAAGGATAGCAGTAAAATTTATAGACTACACTTTGAATAAAATTCAAAGACAACACTTTACTACAAGTTACTGTAAGAATTTACAATACATTGGGGATTTTGGAATATCGAAAAATTACACCAATGTTTCATATCCCGCACTTTCTCATAGATGATTGTAGCTTTCCAGTAGTTGTACATAGTTTCTTGCGTAGGACACTAATTTTCGAGTTGTACGTTGTAGATTGGGAATAGTTATATTTCATCTATTTTCTTAAATAAAAAGTTGTAGTTATGGCGGCATAGTTTAAGCGTAAGAAGTTGTAGACTTTTTTCAATCCCAATAAAGAAATTAAACAACCGCGCTTTCCAATTGATGAGCTTTTTCAATGGAAATGAGGAAGGCATAAACATAACCTAAAAGGTGTGGGGGCCATATTACCCCACCGGTCAGCAACATCTATGCGACTACAGCGCATGCGTACAAGATCGAGCAGACAACATCATAAGCGCAATGGTGAATTAGTCACAGTCACAGCTCCAGCCTGCCACCGGAGGTAACACATGCTGCCATCTGCCAGATTTCCAAATTAGTGAACTGCACGAAGAAGAGAGATGGCGCCACCAAGAGCATCCAAAAGACCGCGGTGTGATAGATGCAGTAAAGATATAGCGGACCCTATTGTATGCGAGGTCTGTCGCCTTGCGTACCATCCCGGTTGCGCGCGAGTCAGGAATATACTGGATGAAGACAGTCAACAACTAACCTGTCGTGTCAGTTTAGAACAACGAGAAAAAGATAGTGAGGAAGAAAGTGACATACGAAATAGTGAGGAGCAGAGTATGAAAGATATGATAATGCAGTGTATTAGGGAGACGATACTTAAGGAGTTTGCAGAAGCCAAGAGAGAAATAAGAGACTTAAAGGAGGAAATTAAAGCGCTAAGACTAGAAAGAGATAGTGAGTATGAAAGAGACAGGAATGTACCACTCAGCTATGCTGAGATAGTTAGACAACGGCCGAGTGATGAAGTGATTATAGTAAAACCGGTTAAAGAACAACAGAGTGAACTAACTATTGAGGAAGTAAAGGGCAAGATTAATGTCTCGAAATTGGGTGTGGGAATTACAAAGTTGAAAAAAGGCAATAAGGGCGCGATTATCATTGGGTGTGAGAATGGACGAGGCAGGGAAGATCTAAGAAAAGACATGATAAAGGAAATAGGGAAAACGTATAAAATAGAAGACTACCAGATACTAGAAGACTAGAAGATACCAAGACTAAAAAATCCAAAAATCCGGATTGTAGGTATAGATTGCGAAAATGGGGAATTAGCGAATGACAGGATTGTAGAAGCTATTATCAACCAAAACGAGAAGGATCTAGATGTACAGGATGCCGAAGCACAGATCAGAGTAGTACATAAAAGGTTTAATGAGAAATTCAATGATATGACAGCGATAGTAGAGCTCAGCCCAAAACGGCATGAGGAAATATTGAAAAAAGAAAAGCTAAGCGTAGGTTGGAGAAAATGTAAAGTTACAGATTATGTCAGTGTACTTAGGTGTTTTAAGTGTGGCGGGTACTGGCATATGGCTAAGGACTGCCAGCGAAATGACAGGTGCTTGAACTGTGCGGAAAACCACAAGACATATGAGTGTAATAACACAGGAGTAAAATGTATTAATTGTAGTATGAGACAGAAGTATCCAAACGAGGTTACGGAAAATGTGGATCACAAAGCAACAGACCCGAAGTGTCCATGCTATATCAAAGCCCTGGAGAGGGAAAGACAAAGAACAAACTATAACAAGGGTAAATAGCTACTAGATAATAGAACAGAAATTTTACGAAAAGAGATAGAACATAAAGGAAACATTATTATTGTCCTAAATACACAAGGACTATATAGACACTTTGATGACGTAGCACAATTATTAAAGAAAAAAGATCCGATGGCTGCGTGTCTAACAGAAACACATATAGGTGATGATGTCGGTAATGAGGAAATCTTTATCCCAGGATATAACATAGTAAGGTGCAATAGTGAGTCGAATAGAACGGGTGGAGTAATTTTATACATAAAAAAGGATATACAATATGAAATTATCGAAAATAGAGTTTATGAGATTAATTTGTGGACTATAACGGTGAATTGCAAAATACATAATACTAAACAATGTATTACCACACTATACCACTCACCAAGCACCAGTGACGCAGATTTTTTGAATTACCTAAATGTAATATGTGAAAATATAGTATTGCAGTATAAAAGCATAGTTGTGGGAGATTTTAATATTGATCTTATAAAAGATAGTGTTTATAAAATGAGAATAATGGAAATAATGCAAGGGTTGGGTTATAGGCAGTATGTACTAACACCCACAGGAATTACTGAAACATCACGCACAATTATAGACCACGTTTACTCGAATGAGGAAGTGAACTGTGAAGTACTCTATACACCTGTAATTACAGACCATGCGATAATTAGTATTAGTATAAGTATTAGCAATAGTAATAGAGGGTATAACATAATAACAAGCAGAAACTATGGGGGAATAGATTGCAGGGTATATGATGAACTACTACGTACTACTAAAAAAATTAACTTTGATACACAAAATGACGACGATAAGAGTATAGTTAATAAGAAAGCAACCTGGTTTGTAAACACACTGGTTAACGCATTAAATGTAGTAGCTCCAGTGCGAACTAAGAAAGTGCCATTGAAATGGGACACAAAAAAATGGTTCACGTATAATATATTCGAGGCTATGAAATCCAGAGATAGAAAATATAGAGGCAATATCAGCAACTATAAACCAAGCGAATCACTGGCAAGAATTCAAAAAATTACGAAATTATGTAGTTAGTCTAATTAGAGAGAGTAAACAAAAATACTACGTTGAGAAAATAGATAGATATAAGAACGACCCGTATAATCTATGGAAAACCCTGAAGACTGAAATAATAAAAAATAAGAGTTCGAAGGATGTGAATAAAAGTATAAATATTAATGGTAGTACATATGAAAATGACAGTGAAATAGCAAATAAATTGAATGATTTTTTTATTGACAGTATACATGAGATAATTAGAGGAATAGATGACACTGAGGTTACATTTCGAGATTCTATGCCGGACAACATACAATGTGTTGTAAGTAGTTTTCGTGAAATTAACATGACAGAACTGGACAAAATTATACACAAATTAGAGGATAAAAAAGGGACAAAAGAGGGTATAAACACAACCATACTACGGAATGGGTATAAAATAATAGGAGATCAGTTATTGGAGACGTTAAATGCGTCAATAAGATATGGTGTATTTCCCACGGAATGGAAAATGTCTGAGGTAAACATAATACCAAAAGTGATAGATGCAAATGATGCCAAAGATTTTAGACCAATAAACGTTCTACCTATTTATGAAAAAGTTTTAGAAAACATAGTAAAAGACCAGTTAGTAGATTATTGTGAAAAAAATAGAATACTCACAGACCATCAAGCTGGGTTCAGAAACTTGTATTCCTGTGAAACAGCGTTACAGAGTGTAATTTCAGAGTGGAAAGTATCAATAAGCCAGGAAAAGTATATTGGAGTGGTATTCCTAGATTACAGGAGAGCATTTGAGACAATTGACAGAAAAATACTCATTGAAAAACTGAAAATATATGGATTTGAAGGGAAAAGTATCGAATGGATAGAGGACTATGTGAATAATAGGAAACAGAGAGTAAAATATAAAAACATAATATCTGAGCCTAGAGAAAACGAATATGGAGTACCACAGGGCTCGGTGCTAGGACCACTGTTGTTTATTTTATATATTAATGACATAATTAATATTAAAGGAAGATGCACAATAAAAATGTTTGCGGATGACACTATTTTATATGTAGAAGATAGAAGAATAGATAATATTGAATACATTTTAAACAACCAATTAGAGGTGGTGTATAAGTGGCTATGTGCAAACAAGTTAAAGTTAAATGGGCAAAAATGTAAATTTATGTTGTTACATAGTGCAAATGAGAGTGTAACACAAAGTGCGGCTATACATATAAGAAATGAAAGAATTCAACAGGTTGAAGAATATAAGTATCTAGGTGTCACGATTGACAGTGTATTATCATTTAAACCACATGTGAAAAATATAATTAGGAAAATGAGCCAAAAAACGCAATATGTCAGAAGGGTAGGCGCGGAATTAACAGCATACGCTAGAAGTGTCCTGTATAAATCAATAGTAGCGCCGCATATGGAGTATTATTCTACGCTGTTAATAGGAATAAATGAAACTGAGAAACAGAAGTTACAAGTGTGTCAGAATAGAGCAATGAGGATGGTTTTGAGGTGCTCAATTTTTACGCCGAGTAATGTAATGTGTGATGTGCTAAATCTAATGAATGTAAAAGAAAGAATTAATTATAATGTATGCACTTTTGTCTACAAGTTAAAGAATGGATTGTTGCCGGATGCGATAACGAAGAATGTAAGATATGTAGGCGACAATCACAATGGCCCAAAAAGATATGTTTTATAATGGTGTTCAAGTATTTAATGCACTTCCAGCGAACATAAGAAGTATAGAAAATCTACAGTTATGTAAGATGATACTAAGAGATTATGTAAAAAGTAGTAGGTAAGATGCAAACATGTAAAGATATTGTGAACGCAAGCAGATCTTGCAAACATTGATGGCCATGAGCTAATAAATTCTGTCTCTGTCTCTGTCTCTGTCTCTGTCTCTGTCTCTATGTCCCTCCCTCCCTCCCTAGATAACCCAATTTTTTTTTTATGAGAATGATTCGTTAATTTTTCTGAATATGTATGGATTTTATCAGATTTTAAAGTTCACTTTGAGTTTTGAGTTTTTTCACACATTTGTTCCATATTAAGAAAATCTAAGTTAACTTTAAAATGCGGCAAAATTCATACGTCCCTTTGCGTTACAGCGGTTTGCTGAACTACCCACCTGTTACAGCTCACATTTAAATGCTGTCAACTAATTTTTGACAAAAATTAATGAGTTCTTTTATTTCGGGAACGAAAAATGTATGGCTCAAAGGATTAAGTGTATGGTCTCCTTTCTCCATAAAATTTCGATGGTTTATTCAGAAAATCCTTTTTTTTTACGATTGTTAAAACATTTGAATATTATTCTATAGAAAATGTAAATTATTGTTGCTAATCATACCTTTTACAAAATTATACGGTGTATATTTACGAAATGAAATAATGGAGATTTACAACCCAGCTCTTTACTGATACGCACAGTGTACGACGATGTTGCGAAAGCGAGTAAGCTATTACAAACAAAAAGATTAATTTTCTGCAGGTCATAACAAACTACCCTTTCGTATGTGAATCAATTAACTAACTGCAATTTGTATTTGATATGCAAAGTCCACGACGGTCTGCGAAAAATGGTGTTTTTTAAAATGCTAACGATATTTTTTAAACAGATCCGTAATGATCCGTTCATTCTACAACCCAGTAGTAAGGTGCCGAAATTTTCAATTTATCGTATTACGTACGCAAAATGTGTCGTACAAATCGAAAGGCGTCATAAATCATTGTTGTTGAAAGAAAACAACGAATTGTTGTTTAAATAATGCTATTAACAAGTTAATAACTTTTTACTTGTTTGTCTTTATTCCTTGCATTTTTTTTCTGTACAAAAGTTCCTGTTCAACTTTTTTGTAGGGACAATACTTTCAGAGTAATCTACTTGAAAGCTGTGTTACCGCCGGTTTCAGCATGTTTCATTACAAAACTCTTGCTTTTAACAGAAAATATCAAAGGACGTTTTCCTTTCAAAACTATACAAAGAATGCAGTAAAATTAGTGGCATACCGATAAAATGATTGATCCTGAAGATTGTTGCACCTGCAAATTTGATAGTGTGACGTAATTTTTTTTTATCATCGTCACAAAAATATAACATGAACGAAATTGCGTGAGTTACGTCCGATTTTCGTCGTTATAGATCCCGCTTTATCGCACCTCGACTATTTCACGTTACCGTTCGGCTCCCGTACGCTCTCGATCGATATTTTATTTTGTTCTTTTGCTTGGTACAACTTCCGGTATTTTTTTATTTGGTTATTTTACGATTAAGTTCAGTTTTGGTCGAGGTTCTCGAATTTATTCGGTGGTGAGGAGCTCGAAGTAATGAGCAGCCCGAGTAAAGGAGAGGCCCGACGAGGGTTCTTGCGAATACGCAAAAGTCCGGTGCAACTCCGGCACCCCAACGGATAGTGCAATGCGCTGGAGAACAGGCGGAGTTATGGTTCAGTTCCAGGCAAGGTTGGAACCCCTTGTACTGTGTGGTTTATTTTTTTTTATGTAAAGAAGAGCCTTGTTTCGCGCATTGACTAGGGGAAGCGATCGTGAAGATCCATATTACCGCTATAGCTTTCTTTCTTTCTTTCTTTCTTTCTCTCTCTCGTATCGAGGATATCGTGAAATAGTTGAGAGGGCAGTAGTTATCGGTCACGATTTCGGTGATAATGATAATAATTGCTTTCGATGATTCCTGTAGACAAATTAGTCTACCGAGAGCTGTCCTCGAAGCAACTCGGACCTCTTCTCGTGTTCCCGTGTGTTATGGTTTCGGCCGTATTGTTCTCGCGCTCGGTTGAGAGACATACGCTGTCTCTCTCGTGCTCACGGTATATCGTACCTGTCACGGATGCTCGCTTTCGCGTGTGCTTCTCGTTTGACTGGTGGATATTCTGGTGTTGTTTTCGTGCGAATTCGGAAAGAATTCTTTTTTTCCTTGTTCCGGTGCCTTGTGGGATGCGTTAATTCTCCAAGTGCTGCAGTGATCAAGTGCAGTTTCCGTGGTATCGCAAGATACAGTTCCCGTTGAGTTCTTTGAACTCTCTTCTGCTGTTTCGGTGAGTTATTTCTTTTAAAGATAATTTATCGATCGTGCGAAGAGATGCGTTCTCGTTATGCTCGCCTGGATCTTTCGATCGGCTGAGTGGTTTTCGATGCATTTAGATGCGATCCCGCGACCTTCAAGTCAACATCAGATGATTGTTCTAGTTCAGAATAATTTTTCTCGGTGTCGTGTGTGTTCTCGTAGTTATTTTATTGGCGAGAGGATCGCGACCCTTCTACCATAATCTGCATCCTGAGCAACCGTGCATTTTCGCAACCGTTTGCGCTCGCGAGTGCCATCGATGATTAGTTTTAGCTTTTCGTGTCTGTTCGTCTTTGCGGAGGTCGGCCGGTTCCACCGATCTCCAGTTTTAGTCCGGTTAGTTAATACCGGCGAAATAAAAATTGACTGGCGCCCCCGGGATCTCGTTGCACTCGCGGATGCAAACGGCCGAAGGTGACGTAAGTTTCGGTTTCGTGTTTTCTTTTTTTTTTTTTTTTCTCTCCCTTTTGGTTTGAGCTGAAGTTTGGTTCCGGTTCCATTTTTTTTGTTTTTTTTTTGTATTTTGTTACTTTTAAACTCGCGGTATCGAGATAAAGAAAAATACGTCACAATAGTGAATGACATCCATACTGTTTATTATTAAAGTAATTTATTATATTTATATTTATATATTATTAAAGTAAAGCATTAAAGTAATTTATTTTTGAAACAGTTTTTGTCATTTTTAAATAGTATTTATAGTTTTTATTTCAATGATACTAAAAATTAGTAGTTATTTATATTTTTTGCTTATTGTCAGCTATGCCTTCTCACCTGTTTGCATAATTAATTATTCTTTGGGGTACATTTTTTCGTTTTTTCATTTATTCAGTGGCGACAATTTCTATTGTATTTGTTTATTTTTTTTTAATGTTTTCATTTCTGGAAAATTGTTGCTGACTGCAAAGGTTTTGCAGCATAAACGGTAGCAATAATGGAATCGCAAAAAAAAAGCGTATTTGACCCGTAAACCGTAAAAAGGGTTATTTCGCAAACAGGTAGAGAGATACAGCTGACAATAATTTTTTAAAAATATACAGAAATGACTGCTGTCTTTTTCAGGACCACTGAAAAAATCAAAAACAAAAATAATCACCATTAGATAATTAAAAAAATTGAAAGCAGCCTTAGAGAATCATTAATAACGCGAACATGTGAAAAAAAATTATAGACATGACAGCTAATTTGTTCACAATCATTGATAAAAAACTAAATCAGTCGCCACCAGATAATTAAAAAATTAAAAGATCTGCTTTAAAGATTAATTAATTAAACACCGGGTTAGAAAATTATGGCTGTGGAAGAATGCCAAAGGACGTTTTCCTCTCAGAACGATGTAAGGAATGCAGTGAAATGAATGGCGCACCAATAAAATAATTATTGTTGAAAATAAGTAATAAATTATTATTTAACTATTGCAATTAAAAAGTAATTAAGTTTAAATTTGTTTGTCTCGATTACTTACATTTTTTAGAGTAAAAGACGTTTTCTTTAACTTTGTCGTATGAGCAAGACTTTTAGAGACATCTATGTGGGAGTCGTATTGTCAACTCTCGCGTCATTTTCATTATGAGAGTTGCAACTGGTCGAAAATGCCATAGGACCTTTTATCACCAGTACAATAGATGAAATTCATAAAAAATAATTTCGAGTGGATAAAACGCTTGTTGTTAATTATTAACTAATATTGTAATAATATTAATCAAACGCAAAACACAAGATATTACTATTACACGGGTAATTTTTATGTTGCTATTATTGCCATTTGGTGTATTTGTACAACATAATTGATAAGACATTAGAAATAAACGCAAACATAATTTTTAGCATTCACGCTACGCTTGAGGGTGTTCATGTCTCCGAAACGGTAAAACTGACCAACTGGAAAAAAAATGACAAAAATTATTACAAGTTTTTAAAGATCATAAAAAAAAAATTAAAAAAGCGCCGCGAGATAATCACAAGACGCGAAAATCTGCTTTGGAAAAAATTAATTGCGTAGACAAGTTAAACGGTACAACTGGCCACGGCAAAAAAAATGGCAAAAATGACTGCCAGTTTTTAAATATCATTTTTAAAAAATGAGAAAAGTCCCTGGAGATACTCGAAAAAAACATAAATTTGCTTTGGAAAAAAATTAATTGCACGAACAGGTTAAACGTTAAAACTGGCTAACTAGAAAAACAATGATAAAAATGACTGCCAATTTTTAAATATCATAAAGAAAAAAAAAGAAGTACAGTTACAGCTGTCCAAAGTATAAAATATGAAGATGCAGAAGTCTTCAGGGTAATAAATAACTCTTTTTGAGAAAATTGTACTTATAATTATAAAAATTATAATTTGCAAAGGCAAGTAAGCTATTACAAAGAAAAAGATGAATTTGCAGGTCATCATGAACTACCCTTTCGTATATCAATCAACTGACTAACTGCAATTCGTAATTGATATGCAAAGGCCGTAATGATTAATCTGTTCATCCATTATCCTGTTAATAAGGTGCTGGAATTTGCAATTTATCGTATTACGTACATAAAATGTGTCCTACAAATCAAAAGTCATCATAAGTTAGCTGTACTTGGCGCGCCCGCTCATTCGTAGCCTTGTGGCACGGGCGTACGCTACATTCATACACAATGCGTACACAATCTCTCTACACAACCCCTCTCCGTTCACTCTTGCCGGCCTGACTGTGCGGTCTGCCCGCTCAGACTGAGACCGTCGGATTGACACGCAAGCGCATCTGCGCTGTCCAGATTCACGTTGTCCTCACTGTATAGTTGGTGATTTGCTTGAGTTTCGATTAATTATAAACAGCTCTTTCACAAGGGTGAGTGAATGTACGTCGTGGCAGCACTGCATTTTTTATTTATGTGTGCTTGATCTAACCCTGATTATAACTTGCGAATAACAACCGTAACCTCCAAATTGACACTCATTCGCTGGACCGAGTAAAATTCAAAGCCGATATACTAAGTTTCAGCTCCTTGAAAGGACGTTCTTCGTGTTTCAGATAATCCAACAAATTTATATTCGGTCTCACTCATACATTCTCTTTCATTCTATAATTAAATGTGCGATTTTGGCAGCCGATTGAGCAGAAGATACGCTTTTCGTTTACCTCTATTTTTTCATCTTCAAATCAATATTTGTGTGTCAAAATCTCGGTTAAACTATCTTTTTATGATTTTGGTGGAATTTGTGAAACACGATGCACAAGTGGGAACTTTATTATTTGAGAGCCATCTAACCGCCACATGTATAAAAACTGTGCTTGAAGTGCTCACTGAGCACATATTCCATAAGATCCTATGTCAAATTCGTAATATTTAATATTGAATTTTATGTAAAACAATTCGGTAATGGGTCGCAAACTGTAATCATAGTATAGTCTGGTACTCAATCTGTAACATATTTCAAATTTGAAATCTAATATACCTCAACCAACGAGACGACCTCTTTAAGATTACGATTAAAAATGAATGTCTTTAGATTTAACTTAAATTTGGTTCACACATGGACTACTATTGAACAAGGGTTGAGTACAAGTTTGACAAAAATCGTACGAGCTGTTAAAATTTTACATTTTTTTCGAAAATATCTTTCGAGATGAAACAAGCCTTGCCGGCAAAGTAGAACCGTGCAAATTGTTTGCTCATTATTTTGTATGTTTGACAAAGCATTTTTTTACAAAGTTTCCTCTACGAGGAAGCCAAAATCGATGAACAGACTTCTTCGTAAAGGTAGCTTTGTAACAAAAAAAAGCCTCGACAAAAATACAAAATAATGAGCAAGGTTCTACTTTACCGACTTTTTATAAGTGTATCTTGGATTTACGTACTGGAACAGAAGCAAAATAAGATCATATCAAATTAATTGATCTGCATCTTGGATTTTGGAAAATCAGATTCAGAATATGAATTTTCCAAACGGTCCGAAATCGAAAAACAATACATAAAAAGAAAATTGGTTGCTGGACTTCTTGTGCACCTATTGTGGTGTATCCAAATTTTGAAAAATCGCTGTGTTACAGTCGGAACAAGATTTTTTAAGTTCTTTGCGATATGTTACTTCTGAGTAACATATAACAAATAGACCCGCATGGAAAGTCTAATTGTTGTCGCTTTATTCATCTGGTGATTGGTCCAAATTGGTGCGGGATCGTTACAGCCTCGTGAGATTTAACAGCTCGTGTGCTGTTTTATGTGTAAAATCGTCGTGTTGTTTCGGATGTGCGTGGCATAATGTGAAAAGATTTATGCCTGCTGAAATGGATTTATTATCGATGCGACAGCGGTAACCTCTGCTGTTATACACGAAATATTTTATTTGAAATACAAAAACAATATGTTGGATAATACCTGTGAGATGTGAAATCATGACTTCCCCAAGTCTTCTACGCGCAGAAGGACTTGGTTCCGGAAAGACATTGACTGTATCTCGAAATTTATAGAGTGGCGCGAAGGATTTAAGTTATCATGAGTGAAGAATTAATTCTGGAGGACTTCAAAAGTCCATGTCAAAGTTTGACGTCGATTATTTTCCAATATATTTTTGTTTTCGTGTTGCTACACCAAAACATCTGTACTTTTCTTTTGTGGATTTTGTGTTTCACTTCGACGTGATGTGAGTGAATCTTCAAAATATGGTCGTTTTCGTACAATGGAGAGACGACAGATAAAATAGGGGATATGGCCTGGACATGGTCTAGAGAAGGATAAGAAACGTAAGAAAAAAATAACTTGTGCTAGAATCAAGATCGTGGGAAAGAGGACTACTTCGAATCTATCGAGTATATATTCTAAATATTCCTGAAATATTTCACTTTCTTTTCTCACGAATTTATTTTATTTATTCGGCACATTGGAGTGCTTTGGATTGAGTTCAACGCCGCAGAGAGCATTCGTCAGATGAGTTTTCTTTAAATTGTTAGTATGGGTTAATGTTCATGAGTTAATTTTTCAAGAAAATATTTCACACTCTCCTGCTCGCTAACTTCGAATTGTTGCAACGATATAGTTCTTATGTTAAATAGTTCGATGATTAAATAATAACGCACTCGAACCTACGACCCAAATGCTACTATAGGAAAATAAGAAAAGAATGTTCAGGACAGAACTCGGCTGGCCAGAACATGCCAATCTCTGGTAATTCAACGTTTTTCTGAATTCTTCTGTAATATTGTCCACAATGAGCCAGATTTTAAAAGTTTGCTATGTAACGGTCAATGTATCTAAGTTGTTAAGATCTTATTTTGTTTATTATAGTATATATATATTTGTTTGTTATAGTATAGTTGGACCTTCCGGTCCGATTAACCCTATGTTTTTTGTAGTTTTGTAAAAAATGATGCGAAGTAGAACTTTGTACGCTCCTTCCTCATTAAATCTCATTTTTCACAAAGCTACCTCCATCAAGAAGTTTATTTATTAATGTTAGAAATAAAGGTACATTTACATTGTAGATACGTCACAACATTGTAAGCGTGCGTGCGTATACCGTGCGTCGGTATAGTGAGAGAGAGAAGAAAGCGAGCATACGTTGAATTGGTTATTAAATAGATAGCGCGGTGAGAATGTGCGAGCCCTGGTGGCTCTCCCACCCCAGCCTACCTCTCTGGTCGCTGTTCACCGGAAGAGTGAACACACGTTTTTGGCTTTGTAGCGTGTAAGCGCAAATAATTGTAAGTCTACCAGTTTATCAATAATAAGTTTCTTGCTACAAGGTAATATCACGTTTTCCTCATTTATACACCCCAAATTCCAACATGGTAGCAGAGCGTGGTTGTGAATGAGGAAATTCGCGTGGATGCAAGCGGATTAAATGAACGGTTAGTCGAGCACGCGGGCGGTGCCCCTAAAGATTTCATCCGGCTTTGTGAAGTGTAAAAGTGAAGTGTAAAAGAAGAAAAATGTGTTTCGATTTTCTCGCCGAGTACGAAGGAAAACTCGGAAAATCAATGTGAGAAAAATCTATGGAGAACGTTGAGAACAAGTCGGAAGCCGAAATAAAGACAGACAAAAAAAGAGCGATAGAGTGCCTTGTGAAAACTACAGTGAAAGTGATAGCATAGGAGAGAAACGACATTAAAATACCGGTGTTCGGCGGCCAGGACTACGGTATGTGGAAAAAACGTATCATGCTATATATAAAACTGAAAAAGTGCCACGTGGTCGCGGAGAGAGCAAAAGCCGCCACAGATGGAGACGATTGGGACGAAAAGGACGAGTTAGCAATGAATGACGTATACAGTGCTATCTCCAACAAGCAAATGGAATTTGTGTGTAATAAAGAAAGTACGTACGATATAATACAAGAATTTGACAGGCGATATCTGAAAGAGTCAACAGCGTTGCAAATCGTATGCAGAAACAAACTAGAGAAAATGCGATTAGAAAAGTATAGTGACGCGGCCGCGTTCGTTAGTGACTTTGAAAAATCAATGAATGATTTGAAAAACGCGGGCGCGACTGTAACCGAAAAAGAAAAACTCAACTATATGTTGAACACGTTGCTAAACTCATATAGTTACATCGGGGATTTGATAGACGCACTTCCGCTCGAAGACCAAACGTCGGCGTACGTGATAAACAAAATAGAGCTTGCGGAACGTAAACTGCAGAACGAGCAAGAAGAAGAAAAGGAAACCAACGCATACATCGTGAAAAAGGACAGCACAGGGTGCTACAATTGCGATAAAGACGGCCACTTCGCCCGGAACTGCTCAGAACAGCCACGGGGTCGGGGACGCGGCTACGGCGAATGAGGCAGAGGCAGAGGAAGGCTGGGCCACTGAGGTAGGGGCAAAAGCAACGAACGAGGCGGCAGGGGCCGCGGAAATTTTCATCGGGCGTCGGGTGAACAGCAGCAGCAGTACAACGGAGCGAGTGCGTGGATAGCTACGACAGCGCACGCGGCGCACAATAGTGAGGTACACGAAGTAAAAGATTATGAAATTAATTGGGTATTAGATAGCGGGTGCACAGACCACGTTATTAATAACGATAAATATTTCGATAAGTTTATTGAGTTAAAGCAACCGGTAAATATTTACTTAGGCGATAACAGACCTGTACAAGCAACAAAAATCGGAAACATCGTAAGTTATTTTGAGGCATTTGGAAAATACAATGAAATAAATATTACCAATGTTTATTACGCTAAAGACATGAGCCACAATTTGCTCAGTTACGGAAAAATTACGGATAACAACGAGATCATTTCTAAAGGAAATATATCGAAAATTATTGATAAATACGGAAAGGTACAGGCCGTTGTGCACAAACAAAATAAAATGTATCCAATGAAAAGCGTTATGAAAGTTAAAGAAAAACTGGCAAATAATGCCGAATTTAAAGGCAATATGAGTAATAACGAGAAGTGGCATAGGATGCTGGGGCATGTTAACTTCAATTATTTAAACGCGTTGTGCAGAGAAAAATTGGTATTGGGAATGCTAAATGAATTAGAACCGGAATTGTTAAAATGTAAGACATGTGTGGAAAACAAAATGCACAATTTGCATTTGATAACGATCGGAGTCGAGCAAGTGAACTATTAGAAATAGTCCATTCCGACGTTTGCGGCCCATTTAAAACAGTTGGCGTAAATAATGAAAAATATTTTGTATCTTTCATTGACGATTTCAGCAAAATGGTAAAAGTTTATTGTATCAAAAAAAGGAGTGAAGTGTATAATTGCTTAACTCAGTATGTAAACAAAAGTGAAAATTTAACCGAAAAAAAAGTAAAAATTATAAGATGCGACAACGCTTTAGAATATGTGCAGGGTAAATTTCATCGGTTTACAAAAGAAAGAGGTATTGTTCTAAATACTTGCCCCGCGTATGTGCACGAGCTAAACGGTACGGCAGAGAGATTTAATCGAACGATCATGGACATGTCACGTTGTCTGTTAGCAGAGGCGCGAGTAGACAGAAAATATTGGCCAGAAATCGTAAGTACGGCGGCCTACCTAAAAAACAGAACGTTAACGAATACGATAGAAAGAAAGACCCCATACGAAATTTTCCTTAACAAAAAACCGAATCTAGAAAATCTAATGCTATATGGGAGTAGAGTTTTCGTGCGTAAACCAGAACAGACTAGAAAGTCAAAATGAGACAGAAAAGCCGACATGGGGATAATGTTAGGCTATAGTGAAGTAGGGTACCGCATATTAGTTAACACCAGAATGATAGTTGCGAGACATGTTGAATTTACTGATAGAAACGTAAGATATATAGGACTTGATGATCAAGTGCCTATTGATGAGGTTGAAAATGAAGTCAACAATGAAATCGATGAGATTGAAAATGAAAATGAGATTCCAAATGAAAGAGAAAAAGATGAAAATAGCAAAAACCTGAATGTCCCGAGAAGATCTGAAAGAAAGAAAAAGAGCCCAGTAAGGTACCCGGAAAACATACAGGCAAATAATGTGTATGCAATGATTTGTAAGATTAATACACCTTGTACTTTTGAGGAGGCGATAGATAGCGATGACTCTAAAAATTGGGAAATCACAATGAATAAAGAGTTAGATAGCCTGACCAAAAACAAAACAAGGGAGTTAGTAGAGAGAAATAAAACTAAAGGCAAAAATATATTAGAGGCTAAATGGTTATATAAGATAAAGTTGAATGGGTGCTATAAAGCCAGGCTGGTAGTTAGAGGTTTTCAGCAAAGGAATGTGATCGATGATATATATGCCCCGGTGGCGTGCAATCAAACATTGAAATTCTTATTAGCTTTCTGTTGCCAAAATGGATTAATTATCGAACAGATGGACGTAGAAACAGCGTTTCTAAATGGCAAAATAAGCGCTGAGGTATATATTCATCAATCATATGGTTACGAAGATGGGACTGACAGAGTTTGTAAACTACATAAATCTATGTACGGTTTGAGTGAAAGTCCCAGAGATTGGTATGAATGTTTAAATGAATATCTGAAAGAATTAAAGTTTGAACGAAGTCATGCTGAATTATGCCTATATGCGCAAGGAAAAGGAGATGATGTTGTTTATTTAGCGATCTACGTAGATGACGTCCTAATCTGCTGTAAAGATAAGAGAAAAATTCAAATAGTTAAAAAGTTACTCTCAGAAATATTTAAAATGAAAGATCTAGGAGAGATAAAAGAATATCTAGGAATTATTATTGAGTATGATTATAATAAAGGGGAAATGAATCTGAATCAAACTGAGTACATTGAGCTATTGTCAAAGAAGTATAATGTGAAAAATAGCAAGCTGTACAATACCCCTATGGAGGTAAACTTAAAAGTAGAAAAATCAGACAACTTTGAAAAAGATATGTTAAACAGAAACTTAATGGGCGCGTTACTATATATAAGTGCAAAGACAAGGCCCGATATAAGCTTTAGTGTAAACTACCTGAGTCGCTTCCAAAACAGTTACGACAGAACTCACTTTTCAGACGCCCTGCGAATTTTAAAGTACCTGTATGCCACCAAAGAGTTGCAACTGCGTTATAAAAGAAATAAAAATTGCAATGTCATGGATTGTTTCGTAGACGCCGATTGGGCAGGCGACGTGAATGATAGAAAATCTACCTCGGGGTATGTAATCAGGTTGTACGGAAATGTTGTGGTATGGAAATCGCGCAAACAAAAGTGCGTGACAAAAGCGTCAACATATGCCGAGTATGTTGCATTGTCAGATGCCGTGAGTGAAATAAAGTTTTTGTTTGAGTTGGTGAAAACGTTTAATATTAGAGCCAGTGAACCGATTAACGTTTACGAAGACAATTCGGGAGCAGTGAGTATTGCTAAGTATGGAAACTACACGAAAAATTGAAAACACATCGAGATTCACTACCATTTTGTACATGAGTGTGTGAAAGATGGAATGATAAGCGTGATAAAAATTGACACAGAAGGAAATGTAGCGGATGTGTTGACCAAAGCGTTGTGTAGGGAGAAATTCGAATATTTCAGAAAACGACTAGATATAACAATATAAAAGTAAGGAGGCGTGTTAGAAATAAAGATACATTTACATTGTAGATACGTCACAACATTGTAAGCGTGCGTGCGTATACCGTGCGTCAGTATAGTGAGAGAGAGAAGAAGGCGAGCATACGTTGAATTGGTTATTAAATAGATAGCGCGGTGAGAATGTGCGAGCCCGGGTGGCTCTCCCACCCCAGCCTACCTCTCTGGTCGCTGTTCACCGGAAGAGTGAACACACGTTTTTGGCTATGTAGCGTGTAAGCGCAAATAATTATAAGTCTACCAGTTTATCAATAATAAGTTTATTGCTACAAGGTAATATCACGTTTTCCTCATTTATACACCCCAAATTCCAACAATTAATTTTGGCTTCCTCATAGAAGAAGCTTTGTGAAAAATGAGATTTAAGGAGGAAGCAACGTGCAAAATTCCACGTTGCATCATTTTTCATTTTAAATAGCATTTTTTTAAATATCGTTCACTGTATATTTTTGGTAGCTGCTTGTGCAACAATACAAATTAAAAGTAAAAAATATATTATCTATAAAAAAAAGCAAATTTTGTTACACATGACAACGAAACTTCACGTGACAATTACACATGACAGAGATTGCTCATTTTAGAATTGGGCAACATGGTTATGCGATATAAGATTCTGTCCGGTGAGAAAACTAGAGAGATCGTGTTCTTGCATCGTATCATACTTTATTGCGAAAGTGAATATACCTTCATCTTCGACCGATGTCAGTTTACTGTAAAACCAGCTTCTGCCATGACCATGAACAAGTCACAGGGATAGACGTTCAATAAGATAAGTATTGATGAGCTTGGAGATGTTTTCAATTATGATCAATTGTACGTAGGCCTTTCCCGCGTTCATTCTTGAGAATCGTTAAAATTTTATCTTCGACCTCAACGCGATGGAATTGTCAAGAGTTTCTGGTACAAGGAGCTATATCAGTGAACAAAAATGGTATTCTAATAACACAACAGATTCAGAACAGCACTCTAAATTTATAAACTTAAAATATTTTCTGAATTTTGCAATCAATTATTTAAAGTCTTATCACCGCGAAAAAATGTAGGCTTCCAATATTATTCTTATTTTTATTTATTTTTTCTATTTAATTTCTTCGGAGACTGAAAAGACACCATTATATGTGTGGAAGTACAAACGTGAAAATGCTGTAGGAACCCTAAATCTTTAGATTAATAATTTGAGTATCTAAACTGGAGTACTATAGCGTCGTGTCCGATGCCCTGCTCGCACACGGTATATGAGACTACCGTATATCATGTATATATCATGTATCACAGATATTAATTAATTCAAATACAAATATTAAAGAATAGCGTTTCTTAGGGATAGAAATTGCCACATGAGAAAATAACGTCCCCACGGATCGCAATTTTCTCAGGACGGCTTTCTTATTTACAACTCTGAGGAGACTGAACGCGAACCAAGGATAACCGGATGAGGACAATTCATAAAACCCTTAAAAGTCTCCTTCACAAACAACTACTCGCGAGTGGCAATGAGTGTTTGGTTATTGTCGCCAATTATTTTTGCTACCAGCGGAGTCTCGCAGTGACGTAAATTTTGCTCTTTTTCCTAGCTCGGGCAAAACCCGTCATTTGAACAGACAAAAAACGGGCCTACATGCGTACCGCAAACCCCGGTTCACCACCAGGCCCTGGCAATGCTGGCTCTTGTGGCCGCGTCTTTCCACCACATCGATCAAGCAAAGAATGCAAAGAATCCTTAGGAAAGGCCCGGTTGATTGCATTCGAGGCAGCGACGACGGACCGGGTTGGCTAACGTTCACCCTGGAGGAATGAACCACCCAACCAATAATGAAGCATCACCAAAAAGTTTCCGAAGTCCTGGAGCTTCGAAAAAACAGTATTTATAAGTGCTTCTTTTTTGACCGATGTATTGGAACGACCGATGTATTTTTTTGTTCAATAGGGAATTAGTTTATTTTCGAAGTATAAAACGTACTTCTCACAGTTATTCTATTCATTATATTTTTGAAGTCCTCTAAAATAAATTCCTTTCCCAGATTTCTAGAGCCGAACACCTAAGTATTTCGCGGGTGAAACAAACCTTCGTGCAATTTTATTATCGAATTCCTTACTAAAACATAAGTGACCGGAAAAGTGTGTTTACAATGCATTTATAATCGTATTCCGTGTCCAATTGTCGTTGCTTTATTCGTCCTGTACTTGGTTGTCGCTGCCATCAGCCACACTGATACCGGGTCCAAGTTCATATATTGGAACTTTTTGTTTATGTCAAATATCAAATCTGACTGAAAGAAACCCGATCGCTTAAGCGCCTAATCTCGCTTAATAGTCGGTCAAATAACCCGGCAGCGTCGGAAAAATGTCGAACATCATTTTTCCATGTTCTGAAACCATATACATCGAGAGATAGGTTCCTGCTCGTTATACGTTTTGGTACTATTTCTTTTTTGATGATCACTTCACGGGGATTGTTTAACGGGAACCTTTAACGGAAAACCTGTTTTTAAAAGCTTCTGAGTAATGGCCATTCCAAGAATCTATTAGAAGCACATTGTTCGGTCCCAAGCTTGAAAAAATCCATCTTTTTTTTAAATACTAAAACTCTAGGACGGTTTAAGTAACTAATTTAAAATTTTCCACAAAACTTAAATAGAATGTGTCGTTGTTTGATACTAAATTTGGTGAGAATCCAACAAAAAGATTTCAAATTTCGGAGAGTTTTTTATTTTTATTTACTAAGCTTCCTTTATGAGGAATCCAAAATCGAATATACCTCCTATGCAGGTAGCTTTGTTAAAATTCAAAAATAATGAGGAAGCATTGTGCAAAGTTCTAAAAAAGGCTACAAATAGCCTTTTTCTGGCGGATTCAGTCCCCGTAAATACAAAAATTTCCTAAAAAGAACTAGGTGTAAAAAGTTGACAATGAGATACATTTTCATCGAGTACATCGTACGAGCACCATCATTGTGTTATGTTGCTCACGTAAGCGAGTTTCAAGAAAGTAAGCAAGCCACAGGCCGTCGCTATTGCTGTTTGCAGCCCTCAAGATATAGGTATCATGCAGCAGAGAGCATGCAGAGTGAAAGCGAGGCTCTGCTGCGTTTGCTTACTGCCTTGTGTTTTGGGAGCGTGTGGCGAGCCTCTAGCTCTCCTGTCACCGTTGTATCTTACTCGAGGTGCCGACGAGGCCGAACGTGCACTTTTACTCGATCTTAAAACGTGGCTCTGCCACTTATACGATTACTGCAGCACCTGCGATGCGAGTATTATTATCATACATGGGTACAAGTTGTCATTCCCACTGAGTCCGTCTTTCCGTTTCTCCTTATGCCTCTTGTAGGATGACAATATTTTAATCTCGACTGTTTCATTCTCTGTCTTATCCAAGAATCATATTCTTTGTTGTCATGAAATTGACCCCACGACAGCTCGGGCCTGTTAAAAAATATTTAAAGATTGTTCTACGACTTACAAATTTATATTATTCACTAAAAATCGATATTTTTGTCACTTCTCATACCAGTCACTTCCTATTCCTATTTTTATCCCAAAACCCTGGAAGTGTGAACAATTTCAGGGAAAAATATTGATATTTCACGATCGCCTATAAGATTCCAATAATCATGTATTAATATTTCAAAAAATCATTTTGTTTTTAATTTGTTTATCATGGCATTCACTCTGCTAACTATTTTGCAGACTAAGTTCCCAAATTATATCAAAATGGAGGGGAAAATATTGATATTTATCGATCACTCATAGAATTTATTTATTATGACTTTCACCCTGTTATTACTTTTTAAATATATTTTTGGATATACGTTCCGGAATATAGTTCAAATTTTAGTGCGAGATAATAACATTTAACGGTCACTTACTTGGTGAGCTGCTAACCTAAGTGGCCTTGTCGCTTGATCGAGTGACAAAAATTTCAAAAGAGTTAGGAGAACTGTTAATTGAAATATTTGCTCTACAACGAAACAACAGAATTGGAGTCAGGTAAGATAGAACTTTCACTCGTTCTAATGATGATTTTCTACGAGAAATTCACTCGGGACCTCGGAAAAAATGAAACAAGCGGAGGAATATGATAGCACGTACATATGGGGCATTCTATATCAACGTTACAAACGCACAAACCTGGTGTTCTTAAATTGCTATAATTATTTTTAATTTCTGTACTAAAATACTGCAAGAGCTAAATAGAAATGTTTATTTTTATTCCAGATAACTAAGTGAAATATAAAAATTCGATAAATTAAATAAAAATTCTGAGCCAACACCCAAAGTGGATTATTTTTTCATTCCCTTCGTTTGTAAATCTCTGTTCCAATATTATGATACAAAAAAAAACCAGTGCAATATTTAGGTTTATGCATTTTCGTTTTCATATAGTTATTTTAATTCACTACATGAAAAGGAAAATGCATTTTTTAGAACGAGAATATCGAAAAAGTTCTCAAATAAAGAGAAGAAATTTACTTACTTTTAGAATTGGAATAAAAATTTCTGTACAAAAGTAAACGTATTTTTTTTTAGAGTTTGCTTCCATGAAAAAAAAAATGGTTTCAGTTGCCTTAAAAAGGTTAATAAATACTTAGTATTCGTGAAAAGAATTGTATAACATTGGATCGTCCCTTTTAACATTAGAATATTGATATAAAATACAAAAATGCAAATAAAAGATAATATTAATTTAAATACATTATTCAATTGATGACACAGAAATGTTTCATAAGCCAAGATTTCTTTGAGTCAATGAAAGATAGTTTGTTCTTATAGTGGAAACTATCAAAATTAGTAATTGACCAGTCTTCAAACTTCACAATGTGACACCTCACCGGCCGCTCTCTGGTCAATTACTAATTTTGATAGTTTCCACAATAAGAACAAACTATCTTAAGCAAAGGATTTCCGCTTTTACCATAACCACTCTGTCCAACGACGACCGAAAAGCCCGGTCACTGAGGAAAACACAATATGAGATCTGAATATTAATAAATATTTCTAAAGAGTCCCCAACCAAAGGGCGAAACGTAAAAAGGAAAATATTACTTTTTCAAAACTAGTCGTCATCGCCGAATCTCCCACACACCATTATTCATACACGATCACAGCACCAATCATCCTTAAACAGAGGGTGCCAATGTTTAATACTAAATTTGTGCGAAATCGATAAAATACTTAAAATTTTATAGAAAGTTCAATTTTTGTACATTTTTTGAAATTGCTATAAATCGAGAACGGAATAAGCAACTAATCTAAAATTTTGCATAAATCTTAAAAAGAGTATTTCAGTATTTGATACTGAATTTGGGCAAAATCGATAAAGTAGATGAGATTTTATAGAACTGTGCATTTTTGTAATTTTTTAAACTACGGAAATTGAAATGCAATTTGCAATTTTCTGTGGACAAACTTCATAAGATCCATTGAAAATATTCATAATCTTTATTTGACGTAACGTGCAAATCATCAACTAAACGATGCAGCTTTAAAAAATAAAAAAAAACAATTATCAATCATAAACAAATTATACTGTACAGGTACATGAGAGTGATCCGTTAAAAAAAATGTTTAAACTATTACGACTCTCAGGCCAAGATTTTCTAAGTCCCACAATACCCCCTCTCATTTTTTGGGGATTTTTCTAAGTCCTTAACGATTTGGAAAAATCCTGGCTTGGGGAAGGGGTAAATTGTGGGATATTGATTTTTCTAAGTCCCCCATGGAACCCCGCTCTAAAGAATACATTAAATTTACAACATTTACAAAACTGCAAAAGGAAGATTTGCAATTATTGTAACGTTGGCGCGCGAAGTTCGCAAGGTTTTGTAGCACCCCTAGTTGTTATATATAATTTAAGTCGCATTGTCGTTCAAATAAATTAAATAAAAATTTTGTCAACTGGTACATGGTTTATAACTTCAGGCCGCGTTCAGTAAAAAAAAAAAATCCATTCGACGGTGCTTAAGGTGAAGTGCTACATCTCGGTCGGTAACCAAAAACTCTTTCTGTATGTACTCTGAAGTTTGTGTCATGCACAACGTCTGGCAATTCCGCGGAACATGACACTTTGCTTTTTTCCCGTAATCTAAACTGGGTCGTAGAAAATACAGAACAGTTATCTCATTCGCACTCATTGTGGCTCAGTTGGTGTAGCGCATCATCTTAAAAGGAGACGAAACCTTCTCCGTCGGTAATAAGAACTGTAAACAACTATTACGAGGCTATCGAGCATTTATGGATAAAAGAAAAGTCTTACATACTTCATCTTATCTTAACACTGCAGCCTGAGCGGAAATTTAATCGGGCTGGAATGTGGCCCACATCAAACGTGCCTAAAAAAGATCCGGCCCACATCAGGCCAACGGATATGGCCCACGTTTGGGGTGTAACGCTATTGTATACATGGCCCTGACCTGAAGCCGAATCATAACCTGATTAGGCTTTGATAGGACTCGGTTCAGGGACAGTCACGGGCGAGCAGTTACAAAATCCACAAAAATAATTTTTTATGATTTTACTGAACTAATATTCATTTTAAATTGGATATACACAACTATCATTAACACTACCAGATGCAAGTTACAAATTAATCTCTGGAAAAATATTCTCAAATTTTCTGGCGATGTCGAGATACGATCCTGGAACCTTGTGATTATCAGCGTTGTGACTTAGCCCATTCGTCTATTTTTATCTTTAGAAAAATAGTTCTAAATTCGAACTTACAGTGTGGAACAGGCATATGAAAAGGTTGTATGATTATGACTTACGTTGCTTAATGAGAAATGTACGGTTATTGCTTTATAGAAATGAAATTGAGTCGTGTGTATTGACGAATTTGACGAATTTGACGCGTAGTCGGTCATATTTATATAGCTGATACCTGATTACTGGGATCAGCTATATAGCTGGGCCTGACAACTGGGATCAGTTATATAGCTGGGCCTGATCCGGCATACCTTATTAATACCTGATCCGGCTCAGATGAAACATCAGTATATAACATTTTACATTTTCTTGAGAAGCATCAAGTTTCCGAAAATTAACCTCTCTTTTAACTTTATGATCTCCGACTGACTACCTGACTATTTCAACCGAACATATTCTTATATTAAAACATAATTTAATTAGGCACAAGGCGCTTTATGTATTTATGAGCAACAAAATTGAATGGAATAGTTTCTTAAAATCGTGTTTGCTAAAATATAAATTGTATCACTTTAAGAGGAGACTTTTTTCTATAAATACTCGACAGCCTTGAAAAAGCTATTTACAGCTTTTATTACCGATTGAATAGGTTTCGCCTCCTTTTAATGTGATGTGGCAGATACTCAAAAACAGGAAGCGGTAATCGATACTGCTAGTTTCGAATCGGTAGCAAAAACTGTAATCCAATTTTTTCAAGGGTGTCGATTGTTTCAGAATAAAAGCAAATTCTCGGTCACTACAAGACTAATAAACGGAGTGCAAATGAATTTGCTTTCGACTAGAATCGTTTGACACCCATGAAAAAATTGGTTTACAGATTTGTTACCTATTAGGAACAGGGGGGGGGGGGGGGGGGGCATAGGATGTGCCACATCGCCTTAATTAAGGGTGCTTTACGTATTTAAAACCAACCTTTGAACCCATCGGAATTTGAGTACTCGCTCTACAAGAATAGTCTTTTAAAAATTGTACCCTATCAAAGATATTAATAACATTGACTCGTAATAATGAATATGCCAAAAAGTTATTAATAAACCAATTCAAATCAATTCTTTAAAACAATTTCATGAAACCTTATTTTCCGTCGTACCAAATGAAATCGCTAAAGATCCCGAATACGTATGTTTTTTAAAAGAATTTATTTAATTTATTACTCTGTTGTTTGGAAAAACAAATTGAAAGGAGTTGATTTTTTATATGTTCCCGAAGACATATAAAATATTTTCAACGCTCGACTGCGTTCTGAAACCTACGCCTTTTAATGTTTTTCTGCCATAATAACTCATTAATAACTCTGGCACTAGTTACGGTGGATATTTTAATACTATTTATTATTATACTTTAATAGTAACTGCTGTAAACGATATATAAGTACTTAAAGTGCTAACATTCCTTTTTGATAGTCTCGGATCCGAGTAACCTTTAAATAATTTAAAAATGACCGGTCGCTAGAGAATAAAAATGAACTCCAAAATGACAAAGAAGCAAGTTAACAATTGTCAGGTAACCGTAAACCCTTACATGCACACATTTTTTTTGGGTTCAATGAAAAATCATTAAAATCAAGAAAGAAAACTAATTTGTGTGGGGAAGTTGCGGCTTAGGCGGCCTTTTTAGGAAAGCAATTCTTTTTTCCTTTTTACGTTTCGACTCTGGTCAGAGTCATCTTCAGAATTATTTATTTTGTTGGATGTTCGTCGGTTGACAATTTGTACAAATTTCTAAGTTAATTATTGCCATTTAATTTTAAAGGCTTATCCGTCGATATCGTTGTTGAGCAATATTGAAACGGAAAATATTAACTCAGGAGGTTGTTTTTTGTTTGTCGGGTGAAATCTGGTAACCGGATTCTCCGGTTAAATTATTGTCAATGGAAGAGCAAATTTTTTGATGTTTTGAGGTTATGTTACGGTGATCGATTGTAGTAGTTATTGGTTGATTTTAGATGTTAGTTGAGCAACATGAAGGTATTTTAACCGGAGAATCCGGTTTTACAATTGTGCTACATCATGTAGCGGGATCGATCGATGTGACTGTCTTTAAATTAAATGGCAATAATTAACTTAGAAATTTGTACAAATTGTCAACCGACGAACATCCAACAAAATAAATAATTCTGAAGATGACTCTGACCAGAGTCGAAACGTAAAAAGGAAAAAAGAATTGCTTTCCTAAAAAGGCCGCCTAAGCCGCAACTTCCCCACACAAATTAGAGCATCAACGGCCACAGCCCACCCAACATCAAGAAAGAAAACGTTGAAATATTTAAAAAATGCTAATAATCTAGGTGGGATGTTAAACATCCCGCTGTGCATGTAAGGGTTAATTGTTTTGACCATGATTTATTTAAAATTACTATGAGAATCTTTAAATAACCGAAAAACAACTGTTAACAAACAACTGTAGGTTATGTCTGCGTTACTTTGGAGTTCGCATTTGGTTGAAAACAAACGTCATTTTTCAGTTACTATCGGGCCCTTTCTTGTTCCATAGAGAATGACCCTTATAATGATGGTTACTTGTAAGTGACCATAAAGCAACCACTAATTAATGGTCATTTGGATCCACCAGGGAAGAACTATTGAAGGTTTAGTATTATCATTTTGAATAATAGCTGCTTATATAATTACTGTTCATAAAAAATAGTATCCACTATTGAACATCAACAGAAAATATTTTTAACACTAACTATCCGAATGGTTACTATTGACTTTCAATAGTCAGTGTTATTGACATTTTTTAGTAACTATTAAGCGCATGCATAATTTTTTTTTTCGTGAGGGATTTAATATGAACAAAATTGTTGTCTACTCAATTCACTCGAACTAACATAGTAACATTCAATCGGAAAGTAAGCTGCATCATCTAGTACACCAGATGTATTTCTCCAAGCATGTTGTTACACGACCTCCACTACTGGAAGCGCGCTCAACTGCTGATACTAAATACCCAGTGCAGACATGGTAGAGGTGAATGCTACTCGTGTATCTATACGTAGGAGAGAGGTAGGTGAAGTAGGTAAATAGCTTACCGCAGTGACCCGTCACCTGCGTTCTCGTTCTGTGGAGAGCATACGCCTGCTTACTGGAGAAAAGAGCTCACGGAATTGAAGAACGCCTCGAATATCTCAGAGCTCCACACAATAGGCAGTACATCTCTATTTTACTCATTCTTGCGTTTTCTAGTTCTACTCCACTACAGCCTCTAATAGATCATTTTCCCTTATTCACATTATCCCAATAATAACTTTATCGTCAAATTCAAATAATTCACCATAAATTTATCACTGAGAATTTATATTTTTTTAAAGTATAACAGAGACAAGAGTAGGGATGATATGCGTACTTCGTGGACAGAGGAAGGCAGGGTGTTTATCTTCGATATATATGACTTACTTCTTATTGGGCCGAAATGTCTTTCAGTTTTCAAGTTTTCAGTCACACTTGCTGAACTTTTAACTGCCCACTTTCACGACTGTTACTATACTGTCCGTTGTTACTTACCAAGGCTGGCGATGCGCGGTTACTCATTTGTAACAACTTCTTGCTGACATAAAGCGGTAAGTATTTATTACAGATAGCAGCTTGCTAAAAGGTTAGTGTTCGTTTCCCTGATCATATAACTTAGGCAGGGATTGGAACGGTACTTTAAAAGTTACCGTTACATGAAATGTAACGATTCCGTTAAACTTTCATAAAAATAAAATAAGTTGATTAGAAGATAATTAAAATTAAAACTCGCATGAAACCGATCGTAGAAGGAATAATACTCATGAAATAGATGTGTTGAACGTACTTACCCCACATACTTAAAGAGGCCGTATTGACTACCCAGAGCATTAAAGAAATTATTTAAATATTGTTAATGTACTTAACGAAGTTAGTTAACTAAGTCAACTTTATGTAGTTAATAATATAAACTAACTTAACGTACTTAACGAACTAATATGAATAATGTTTGCGTCGGCGGATGACGGCCTTAATGATGGTACAACTGTTTTTTATGTTTCGCCCTGATCAGGGCCTCTTCAGAAATGTTTTATTAACATGTATCAATAATGATCTTAAATGTAATTTTTATGTTTCCAGCGGATTTATAATTTTTTAAAATAATTATATTAGTGTTAGTGTCTATTTATGTCTTTATTATGTTATGTTTTATTGAAACAAAATATATTAAATATATTTGCTTGCCTTATCTCCTTTACTGATCGGCAAGAATTTATCGATGTTTAACAGATCATGTATCCGTAATTTTTCTTAAAAGATAGTGTTATATTTCTTAACATTTTCTTGAATAATGCTATTGACCGGGCTCTCCGCTCGTATAGGTTATATATACACGTGGAAAATGCCGATTAGGTTAAGTGTTGATAAATCTTAATTCAAAGTATAAATTGTAAATTTCGTGTAGTTTAAATGCCTTAAATGGAAATTCTGTTCATTTTATGTTTTTTTTTAAAATTAAAAGACCACTTATTAACTTTTCCAATGAACTTTATGTTTATTTAGAAAAACTTTGTAGATCGGAGAGTCCGGTTAATTGGGAGTTACGTGGTAAACTGACTGTATCTGTAGGTAATGTTACGAGATCTATTGGTATGGTCGGTAGATGGTAGATTCCTGTAGCCGTCAGATATGTGATTCAAAAACAAAAATGTTAAACTTATGTAACTTTTAGTGATCGAGAGATCTATATCTGATTAGTTATCTTGTGTCGGTTAATCTGGTTTATTGTTGGTTTATGTTTAATTTAACTATGTGTTCTATTTATTTAATGTGATTGAATGATAAATTATACTTAGGTTCGCTATATAGGTTCTGAAATTGATTGCGTTTTCGTCTGCTGTGATATGTATCATTTCGTTAATTATTATTTTATAGTAATTTGGTTCTATTGAAAACATTTTTGTATTGTCAAAATCAAATTTGTGCCTTATTTGTTTGATTGTATGTTGTATCAGTGCTCTATGTTCTGACTAAATGATTGGTGCTATTTTCGTGTTCTTGTATGCGTGTTTTTAAATATCTTTTACTTTGCCCTATGTGCGCTCCTTGACAGTCATTGCATGGAATTCTATATACCAGATTTGATTTTAATAATGGTGGAATTTTGTCTTTTGTTGATCCTGCGATTGTATAGATGTTGTGTTTATTATTATTATTATTATTATTATTTTATGCATTTCCCCCCGTCTGCAGGCATTACGCCTATTACAGGGTCGGCCCGGGTCAGTAGCCAGTCCCCCCTGGGGGTCTGGTCCGGATCAGTAACCAGGCCCCCATGCGGCCGCATCAGACTTCCCCTCTATATCGCATTCGCCATAGCATTTCTGCTGTGGGCATAGGAAAACTGCGGAGAACCTATGCCGATAGAGCCGGTCCTGAGTTCGCCTCCCGGCACCGGAGCTACGTCACGTTTCGTCGAGAACGTAAACACGGACTACAGCTGTATACATGTGACCCCCACAGGTAGAGATATCTGTGTGGGTCCCATGTATACATCTGGAGCTTCATCGCGCCCGTATTTATATTTTCGACGAAAATCGACAGCACCGGGATTCGAACCCGCGACCTACCGATGCTCTGGACTAGAGGCCAGTACTCTAACCACCAGACCACCGCACCGGATGTGTTTATTATAATTTACCATATTACTTAACTTAATAATCGTACTCAATAAATTTTGCGTTCTTAATATATCGAATTTACTGAAAACTTAATGGCTTTTAGTTTAATAAATTAAGGAAAGACTAGCCTAAAAAAAAAAAAAAAAACAAATACTACACAATACGTTTTATTCATGATACTTTCAGTTTTGGAAAACTTGCATTGAAACCATACGAAATGCACATCACGCATTATGTGACTCCAGGTTTGTAAAGCAATAGAAAACACCGGAATATAGCAATAAGACATCGAAAATTTTCACCTAATGCAGTTTGCTGATCAAACTAAGTGCATGAGATTCAGTTTCCGAAGTCTTCCCTGGCAGATCGGACCACGGTCGAATCACGGTGCAAACCACGCGTGAGTTTCAACACCGAAAATCACGGTCGTATCATGACAGAAATCACGGACCCTCGGTAGAATCATGGTAGAATTCACGGCCTGAATCACAGGTCGTCGGACTTTACACTGCCGTGGCGTTTCGGAAAATCACGACAAACATGTTTTTTGCTTTATAGATATTTTTTTACTGTATAACTCTAACCATTGTAGTAGTCCTCGAGTTTCGTTAATTATGTAACATTCCAAGCTCCAAATTCAGAGGAGAAAAGATTAATGTATTTTTTTATTATTATTTTTTACAAAAATAATAATAAAAACGTTTTTTTCTTAAACATTAATGCATGACTTATAGCTTACCAAAATGTTTGATCAACCATTGCTTTCAATCGATAGCTTGTCTGTCAACATTTTTCTAAACCAATGTTGCTCAGAGAATGTTGATCCAAATTATTATGTTTTTTTTTGTCAGGTCATACGAACTTCGGTTTGATGTATGACAAAATAATAATCTGCGTCCAAATGACAGAACCGATTTCTAACGTGTTATTAAATTGTCGAATTTGAAGATCCTTCATGTCAACTGTTAGAAAATTAACATGGTGGTTCCTCTTTACGAAGTTCAATATTATATTGTATCAAAAAAGCTTTAACGACGTGTGAAGTTGAAAAAAATCGACTTTTTAATAAGCAATTAAAGATCTAATAAGTCAAATAATAATAATCATAAATGTAGCTAAATTTGATTAAATGTCATTTTTTGCATGTACTTGGAGAATTTTATACCAATTTTTAGAGTGCTTCCACCGAGGAAGTTGGCGTTGTATCTTGGGTAAACGTTTTCTTTTTAAAGTGCGAATATAAGTTAAAAAAAAAAAGTAATGAACCTGACACTTTTTTTGTCCGCGACGTCTTGCCATAGATAATTCGGGTTATAATTTGAAAGCGACCCATATAGGACCGCCGTCGAGTAATGTAAGATTAGCAGTAGTGTCTCGGAGTGGTGTGACATTAGATCAGATCAGAACAGACAGAAGAGGGGTTTCATCAATTTTTTTTAAATACCTGGCGTTGAGACGCTGCCGCGTCTCTTGATTTTGGATATCATGCAGTCTAACTTGTTCTACGACGGGCCTTATTAACGCGAATTGTATAAGCTATCAAACACTCAAAAAGCACTGTCTGTAGTACAGAGCGATTCTCATATTCATCCAATTTTGGAGTTCGTAAAGTAATATAGCAGGTTTAAATTTTATTTCAAACCCTTTAAAATGACAAAAATGAAAGAAAGTGTTTTTACGTTCTATTGAGATGGCAAACGCAAATGTGCTCTCCGGGTATTAAGAAAAATGGCTATGGAAAAAGGCTGATGGAAAAAAGTGCGATGAAAATAAGGCCGATGGAAAAAAGGCCTGCAGTAACATTTTTTTCAAAAAAAGGCCTACATAACGTAGGATGAATTAAATATAATAGTTAATTCAGATTTGTGGCTGACGTTGACATGTCCGCATGTTCTCCAAAAGAATAGTCAACATGCCTTCCCTTCATCTTAATTTTTTTTATGTAAACGAACGAAAAACAGCGATGAACACGGTGGGGTGGGGGTTCACGGTTCAAGTCCCCAGCGAAGCCCTTCCATCTACGGCACAACTTTCTTTTTGCAATACAATTTGTAGAAAGTTATTATTAAAAAGGAAATTATATATTTGATTTGTACATAATTCTGTATATATTTCGTAACGCGATTCAATTATAAGAACGAAGTACTTCCAATCATTTTTATATTTGTTTGTTACGGTCACTTTTTATCACACTTTATTCAGCCGATTTTTTCCACCGGTTTTTTCCGCCCTTTTTTTCCTTCGTCCATTTTTGCTTGCTCATAGAGGAAGTTTTGCTTTCGTGAATTTTTGTTTTCGGGATCTTCATGTCAGGTTACCCAAAATGGTCCAAACCATCGAGAAAAGTGGGTTACAAAAAATGTGTGTGTGCGCGTGCGTGTGCGTTAGCGTGTGTGTGTGTGTGTGTTTATAACTTTATCTCTAAAGTTATAAACTTTCACAAGAAAATATCCGATACAAAGTAAAGTTAAAATCTTGGAGTACCAACGCGCTCAACTACTCCCAAGAATCTGTCCTTGTTCTTTTCTGCTCTAAGACTCGCGGGTCTCACGGTTTGCTGGTGGGCCCGGAGAAACGCCCCACAGAGGGCCCACCCTTAGCCAATCGTCCCTTGGTTCGATGCCAACGCTCACACCCACGCGAAAGCATGCGAGACGCTTACGTTAAGCGTCCCCGTCGTCCCGAGTTAGAAAGTTGCTATTGTTCCATTGACTTCAAATTGGATACCACATGGCTCACCGTCGAAGAGCGGTTGGCCCTTTCAAGAGTATCTGGCGCCAGGACTCGCCTTTGTACGTTAAAATTAAGAGTCTCGAATTTCTACAGTTTCACTTTATTTATTATCTGCGTTTCCCGAAAATCACTCTTTGAAAGAATGTATATCTGGACCTACATGCTGGCCACTTGACTCGTCAGAACTCGACTTTGGGAAAGCAGATTATAGTGCATTTATTTATTGCAGTACACGGAGCGTAGGCAGATTCTTCTACACAGCATGATATCTCCGTTTGCTTTACGTGGGAATACTTATATACGACGTACATCTGTAAATATTCGTACATGTTATAATTATTGTTCGTACTAATATATTTACAATTAATAATGGTTTATTGCTTATTATCAGTCAGCTCGCCGAAGTCTCTCAATGCTATTTCTAATTTGAATTTAACGCGCTCAAACTCGAGGAGGTGCCGCGCGTACGTCGGATCGCGTATCAGAATCCGTTACATCCCGCAAAAAGTGCTGCCATCTGTTATCAGTTCGGGGCAACTCGAAGTAAACAAACGGAGCGAATAAGTTTGCCCTTCTTGAAGGTTGACCGGTTGACGAATCACGAGAGACATTCTTGCTCGGTTGTTTTGCTTTTACTGATTCGATGATGTAGTCCTTGCAATTATGGCTACAGAATATGATTTACGAAGAAACATTTTTTTAATTGGCGATACACATTCCCAAATAATTGGGAATAAATTGCCGAGTAAACTGCAAATTTTACGTGTGCTCTTCTTCAATATGCGTCAATTGAAATATTCGCTACGACAAAGTGCTTCGATGGTTGTGAAGGAGGTATATATTTTATGGGAAAAAGATGGCATACCTGTGCAATCATTACATAAGTTGTGATGAATTGTTCCTCCTTTTCGGAAAAAGCTCACAACTCCGGCTCTTCATTCCCGCGTGATGCCCAGCATAGCGAAAGCGAAACCAGAAAGCTTAATTAAGTAAAAATTCGAATTAACGAAGTGGAAATCCGAAATCCAATTGGACGCCAACGAATTCGAGTTCCTCGCCACATGGGAGCTGGGCGTTAGGTACCGAAATACCGCCGATTTACCATCGACTTATATTGCCCCCAGTGTAGCGCGACTCAATCCTGGGCAATGCGAGGATGCGGTGAAAAGCCATAAGACCCGCGATAAACTCAGGCTCCGCGAGTTGATATACGGTAGAGGGGCTGGGCAGAACAAAATAGGTGACAATAACGCGAAGTTTCGGAAACTAGTAGTTTTATTACTTTTCCCCGGGCTGCACTCGAGAATGGATCTCGAGACGCTATAACGATTACAGGGATTTTAACAAAGGGTGAGGAATGATAGAACCCTGAGGCGATATAAAACAAAAGAAATTAAACCAAAAATGATAACAATAGTCGTGAAGATGATGCCTTGGCTCGATAGTAATGATATGGGGTTAGTTATGGGGGGGAGATTCACGGCTTTTCGAGCACTCGTGCCTTCGAAACTAGAATTATTCATCAAACTCAACAAATTCTTTAAACTCGAAATAGAAACTCAAACAGAAAAATTTAAATAAATAATTCAATGATCGGGAAACTTCAAGAAACTTCGAGAAACTTCGAGAAATTCAATGATTGAGAAACAAAAAAAAACGTGGGGGGTTGGGTCTCACCGGCGTCCTAAGTTGTTGCTGCGGCGTCGTTCGGCTGGAGCTGGTTATCGGCGGCGCACTCACTACTTGACGGTCCACGCGGAGGTGAATTCGGCAAAGTGTCGCGTGCCGTCGATCGATGGCTCGCCCCACTCCGCTCACTCGCCGGTAGCCTCGCACGCACACGCTCTATCCTCTTGTGCTCTTCGAATCCTTGATCCTCGCGGCACCTCGATAGTTTTGATGGTGGGATTCGTAGCGGGGTGGCGCGAACTTCGAAGCCACGCTTCTCCCTTGCAGTTCGAATCTCGAGTTCTTCGTCGAGGTGTTGAGCTGGAGGGAAACTTTAAGTTGATTATTCGCGTCGGTCGTCTATCCTCAGCCTCTTGGATGTAGTTACATTTACGGTTGGAGCCCGAATGTCTTTACCTCGGATCCAGTGGCAGTTCGAGTTGGGGGCGGTGCCCTCAGGCCGCAGACCGTGGCCTCAGTGCATTAGCGGTATTGGACTCACATCTTTGAGTGCAACGCTGCAGTTGAACCCAACTCTGCTGCTCCTAAACCCTTGCTTCCTGGGGCGCTGGGGTGGCCGGACCGCGACATTTCGGACTCTCGGGGATGGTCCAGCGCCAGGCTGGTAAGTCGTAGGGAGGCGGGTGACTCAGTAATTTTTTGGTCTTTTTCCTGCGCGCTCCCTGGGCATCCAAAATTCACGGATATCGATGGTTGTTATCCGTCTGCGGTGCTGATTCCTCAGCCCTTATTTTCCAAAGGCTGGGTTGTCAAGCCAATTAATAGTGATCAAACGATAGAGCTCGACCTCTCCGATGGTTGGAGGATGTGAGATAGCAAGTAGTCGACGCGGTGGCAAAATCGAGAGCGAGCGTGTGGCGTTTGGCACCGGTCTGTGGTTGGAGCAGAATAATTTCCTACAGTTGATGTTCTTGTTGGGGTGAGACCTGATGAAAGGGGTAACAAAACGGTCGGCACGCATAAATGGATTTCCTAACTTACAATTATCTTGTCACCAAATAATAACATCAAATCCGAGAATAAAAGACAACCGATAATAAAAGATAGCCGATAATAGAAGACAGCCGATAATAAAAAGAGCCGATAATAAAAGAGAGCCGATAAAGAGAGCTGCGTGGAAGAAAAAGAAAGAGAGCTAATAAAGAGAGCTGCCGTGCCAGGGTCTGCAAGCGATTGTGCGCCGCTCAAGTGTCGTTAATCCGACACTCCTCACCGTTTAGCCTTCGCGCAGGTGGCGTGGCTGAAAATCACGTCACAAAGTACGTGAAAAGAAAAGAAAAGTGGAAACTCTGCACATTCAATGGCGATCCCTACAAAGACGAGCTGGACAAAAATGTAATGAACTGAAGGAATCGGACTTCAAGCGGAAAATCAATTTTGTTAATTGGTGTTGCTGGTTCTTCAGAAGTTTTTCAAGGAATCGATGAGAGAACAACGACGTTTTTAAATAACCATAGAAAACCGGAACGCATCGGTTTTATTGGTGACATCCAATCAATCTACGACGAGGAAATCACTGTCGAAGAAATGGATTCGATTCGAGAAAGGCGCAAATAAGCAAAACACGAATGAGAGCAAAGTTCAGTTGGTATGAAAACCCATGCTTTACATAAAAATCGGTTTCAGTTCTAAAATAATAATTGTCGTTCAACATATTTTTTCAAGTAATATTGCCCAATTAGTTGACAGCTGTCAAAGTACCCGCTCCAACAGTCAAGTGAGTAATTTCTCGTTAGAATTTTTAAATTGAGATGATAATGAGAGTGCGGGACCGTCACGGTCAAAGAAATCTCGGGGCATATCTGATGGAGAAATTGGACAAATTTTATCGATTCGAGCGATCATCGATTAGAAGATGGACGTGGTTTAACGCAAGCGAGTGCGATCGCTGAGATAAATTAAGTTTTATATTATCCGTCATTAGAAATATAAAATAATAAAACAATACCCATTGTCAAGTATAATACATCAACCAACGTAATCTCCGTTAATATTGATTAAAAATGAATAGCTTGTCAAAACGGGTGAAAATACAGAATATTGAATTTGTAATCAAATCAGGTATAAACTTACTTTTACTCTGCTAATTACAATGTATTGTATCTTTACAGGTTCTTCGCGACTGGGAGTCTAGCGACTCCATTCAGGCCATCTGTTGTGATCCGACCAATGCCAATCTCGGTTCGAGAAATAGTGCTTTTAGAACAAAGATTAGATCGAGATTTATTGTATCTACCCTGCAGGCATCACATTTTCGAAGTGGTATTACGCGGTGTTTTTGATGAACTTATGCCCGCTTCAACTGGGCCTTCTATTATTTTATTTAAAATATTTCAAACCGCCTGGCAAGACATTGATAAAAAATACAAAGTTGGTATAGAAGACAAAAGAATTTCAGCAGTGCTACAAGATCACCTCGAAGACGTGCACTTTGTGATAGATTGATTATCGAAACTAGAAGTGCAGCCACGCGATGATAACCGTCAGTTGCTGTCATTGTTCCTCATTGTTATTGGCAAAGTCCCTCGAGACAAGTGAAATTTTACAATCCAGGTGGATTTTCGCGCGCTCGCTGGATGGCAAAGGCAATTTATTGCTTGAAGATTTTCTTGTTTCGCGAAGTATTTCGTTTGAAATCATCCGAGCAATAACCAATAGCTGAAATTTGGAATTTTATCGTTATGGTTTACGTTAAAGCATGGTTTTCGGCTCCAGTACCAAATGCTGCCCCCAATAACGATCTTGATTTTTTGAAAAAATTATACGCGCAAAAAAATCAGTCTGATTGTATCTGAGATTGCGTTGAAAAAAATGTCTAACCATCTTTGGTACTGGAACACCGAAAATACCGTCATGGCTTTTTTCGACGACGCCGTTGCCGTTGACATTAAGAGAAAGTTGGTTAAGTAAATAAAAAACAAAGAAACTCAAGCTGAAAAAGAAAAAGAGATTTCCAAACGGTATCAAATTTTCCAGTCAGATGTTACTCTTCTGTTCGATAAAAACAGTAATATTTTTATTAGTCCTGGATCAATGGTTTTTTTCGGCCGTTTCTAAATTGATCGTACCTTCCTTGACATCGATGTGTTTGTTTGAAACTCGAATGAAAGTTACTAAATCAACTTGCAATTAGTCAAAAATATTAGAGTTGTTAATGACATCTCGGAGAGAGGTATCAAGCTTATTACCGATTATAACAATCGTTTATCTAATTACGAAGATCAAAAACAATTTGTTTTTTAAACTGTCTACGATTATAAAAAAACAATTCCGAACATATTTGGTGGTTTAACGCAAGCGATCGCACTCGTTTGCGTTAAACCACGTCCATCTTCTAAACACACTTTACTGCAATCTCTTGACCGATAAACTGTTTACATCTTGCAATGGACGAGGACACACAAATGCAGAAGGTCCAGACTCCTTCCTTACTCCGATCTTCTATTTTTTCGACGTATTCTTCGTCCGTTTGTAATAAGGCTTCGTAGAAGTCCATTCTAGATTCTTCAGTTACATCAAAAGTATTGAATTCGTATATACTATCCATAAGAATTCTTTGAATCGATTCTTTTGGCATGAATCAAACATTTCAAGAGGTTGAGGCAACTACTGTGCGGTTGTTCGAAAGAAACCTTAGTTTTCGTCCAGCCCATGCAAACTATTGCAGCAGGCGTCAAGCGATTCGTTGAGATTACAGATGTGGTTGACCCAACTACACGGATAGTTCAATGAAATAAATGGTAAACTATAAGCTCCGTTAATTCAAACACGTTCGGTTGAACCAACAAAATGCAAGATTCACTCAATAGTCTCATATAGTAATAAAAACACAGGTTCGGTTAAAACAACGAAAAATGAAGGTTGATTCTGGTTATGGATCTCATGTAAGTATTGTTTCCCTTGATTTTTCCTTATTTATTATTATTGTTGTTATTATTATTTCGATTTTAATCTAGTCTAAGTCGGTGACTGACCTCTGGTTGCGAATCTTCCAGGCTTCCGGAATCAGCAGGCGTTTTATAACATATAAACTTACATACATTAATATCGGAGAAGAGTTCTTATATAGTAAGTGACTGGGTACCTGACCGCTTGCGAGAACAACTACATCCAAAGAGCCACCTAGCGGTGGCCAATTTCATGCTCCAAGTACACTCAATTCATCAAATGCATTGAACATCTATATTGTTGACTCAATGTATTACGAGTTTTACTGAATTCCCATCTACGGCTGAAGAGATTTTTTTTGGGAGGCTGAGTGTTGACTCACTTCAAAATTTGAGTCAACCGCACACTGCACGTTGACGGGCATTATATGCTTCCTTTAACCTATGTAATTAGGTTATTTTACATGAATGATTTTGTTCACTGAAAAATATGTGTTTCCGAAAACCACTCGTGACACGCCAGTCAGATGTCGAAGAATCTTTGATTCAATCCACGCTTGATTAAGTTAGCCACTGTCGCGGTTCGTGCAAGAGTGTTCAATGTAATCCTAAGCGATAATTTAAAACTATTCTTTTCAACTTCAAATTAAAAAAAAATGTTTTGACTCAACGTCACACCGAAGTTGAGCCAAAAAAATGCATTATATTGCCGCAAAGGATCTCTATTTGTCTCGACCTCTATTTCTTTGAACCAAAGTAAAATTTGGCAACCTCCCGGTGAGGTTGATAAAATATCAATTTTTTTTTCAGTGTATGCCTTATACATATCTCTTGATGTTGTTTACAAGCCGTCTGTACGAGTTTTCTGGAAACCTCCGCTCTCTTTTTTTTAATCGCAAAGATATGTGAAAAAAACTGCGTGGAAGTTCATTTTCATTGCATGACGTCGGAAAGAACAAATTTGTTCTTGTTTTAGTTCCTGGAAACGTGAATAAATACACAGGAGGCACGATTAAATTGTCGTAGAATATCTATTGTGAAGCAGTTTCGGTTGCATAAGCTTTGTATTTCTGGACTGGATAAGAATTTATGTTCGAAACAAAAAAACAAAATTTCGATGAAATCAATATCTACGATATAAATGTTTGAATAAAATGATTATGCCACGATCTGACAGAGAAACTGTATTGCCCATACTGCCTGTCGCTGAAGTATATTTAATATGTCAGTTAGTGGTTTTTGGAAGAGAACTAAAAACATGTGAACTCTCATTATTTGTAAGCATTAACGTCATGTAATTTATAGTTCAGTCCGACTATTTGTACCCAAAAACGATAACAAAAAATGCTTGATAATGGTAGTTCACCCCTTTAAACTGCGTCGATCACCACCGTAGTAATCAAATATGCAACTATAATTTAATAACTTAATATACGATAAAGCGTGTGCTGTTAAAAAGCTACAAAGTTTACAGACCTAAATATGAAGGTTCAACAAAATATTGAGCTGCCTAAAACTAATAAAAAATAATATTGAGAATTTGATTTAACTGTAGCGCGTCGTAAAATTTCAAATGTCAAATGTTAAAGGTTATTTAGATTATATTCAGATAGCAAAAGAACTTTTTAACTTTTAGTTAACCATTCATAAAGTAATAGTAAGAATGTGCATGCCTTAAAAATGTAAAGACCATTCATAGAAGTCAAAGATGATCGAATGTGTAAGAAATTTCGCGTTTGTGAAGACAATGTTGACAGCAATGCCTCGAGGAACCGAAACCTAAATACATGACATAAACCTGTCTGTGATCGCTAGTTTAATGATAACTTTAAACTGATATTTCGTCTTGATCTGCGGTAACTTACTTCGCGTAAAAAGTCTCAACTTTACGATTTTATATCTTACAAACTATGCGATTGGTCTTACTCAAATTGTATATATCAGTCGGCTTGAAGCAAATCTATAACATTTTAAAAACCTAGATTTATAACTTGGAAAGCATCTGGTGATCGACACACGGGATGCTCTCGTATCGGCTGGTATAATTTCTGGATTCTGCTAACAAGAGATATATTTATGCCAGTTTTCATTGAAAAAATACCATGCTTCTATGAAAAAAAAATCGGTCGATTTTTTCCAAACTTTGAGGGGCAGTTTCACCTCCTGAATATCAATCTTCACGAATAAAAAAAGATACGTCTCCCTTAGATTTTCGAGTTCTACAACATATATAAAATGATACAAAGTTCAACTTTGCATCATTTTTAATGTTAATTAGCATTTTTTTGTTTTCGTTACCTCTATATTTTCGGTAATTTCTCAACACAAAAATTATGGCTTACTTTCTTAAGTTTTAGCAAAAATCTCGTTTTTTTTTTTAAATTCAAAATGTCGTAAAATCCGAACCACTTGACCGATCGTCATCAGATTTGGTACGTGGTCGTGCTGTATGTTATTTTTCGTCTGTAGAACATTTCGGTTGATTTGTTGAGATACGACGTGATTAAAAGCAATGTTATTATTTCTTTTTTAATTCAAAATTCTATGAAATCCGAACCGCTTTACCAATTTCGTTGAAATTCAGTACCAAATAACATTGAACGTGTTATAAAGAACTATTTAGCTAAATTGTCGAACTTTAACGAAAGTTAGATCGATCGCGCAATTTTTTCGAAAAATTAAAAATTCTATACAATCTGTATACATGGATACATTTATTTAAAAATCACGTCAATTACAGAGGAGTTATTATTCTATTTGCGTGCCAAATTTGAGCTCGATCCATCGTGCCGTTCGTGAGTTATGGACTATTGAATTTTCTGTGCCTGGAACATACATACATACACAAACATACCCACATATAGAAATTTTTTCTGGACCATTTTTATCGACGTTTTAGGTGATTCTGAGTATGAAAATTTCACGGAAACAAAGCTTCCCCTCTGAGGAAGCAAAAATTATCATAATTGGCGTGGGACACTTGCGAGTGTTTCCTTGAAAGAAATCTCAGATTATCTCATATGTTGGCTGCGAAATATTCTTGATTTTAGTCATGAAAATCTGAAAAAATGTATAAGTATTAAGGAAAATGGTGAAAATTTTGGAAAAATTCTACTGAGAAAATAAGTGTATGGTAGAATTATGAGAGTCCATTATTTTATAAAAAATGTACATTTGAAACCTGTAAGAAATCCTAAAATGCTATTGTTTTAACAATAATAATAATAATAAAAACAAGTAAACTCTCATTATTTATAAGCATTAACGTCAACGTAACGTATTAACGTGAAATAAAATAAAAAGATAATAATAATAATAGTAATAATAATGATAATGATAATGATAATGATAATGATGATAATGATAACGATAACGATAACGATAACGATAACGATAACGATAACGATAACGATAACGATAACGATAACGATAACGATAACGATAACGATAACGATAACGATAACGATAACGATAACGATAACGATAACGATAACGATAACGATAACGATAACGATAACGATAACGATAACGATAACGATAACGATAACGATAACGATAACGATAACGATAACGATAACGATAACGATAACGATAACGATAACGATAACGATAACGATAACGATAACGATAACGATAACGATAACGATAACGATAACGATAACGATAACGATAACGATAACGATAACGATAACGATAACGATAACGATAACGATAACGATAACGATAACGATAACGATAACGATAACGATAACGATAACGATAACGATAACGATAACGATAACGATAACGATAACGATAACGATAACGATAACGATAACGATAACGATAACGATAACGATAACGATAACGATAACGATAACGATAACGATAACGATAACGATAACGATAACGATAACGATAACGATAACGATAACGATAACGATAACGATAACGATAACGATAACGATAACGATAACGATAACGATAACGATAACGATAACGATAACGATAACGATAACGATAACGATAACGATAACGATAACGATAACGATAACGATAACGATAACGATAACGATAACGATAACGATAACGATAACGATAACGATAACGATAACGATAACGATAACGATAACGATAACGATAATAACAACAATGAGGGACACACTTCAGCATAACATCTCTGCTGCGGTCCGACGGTAGCCTCCCCGCGACGTGTCCTGGGCAACGTGGGCTTCGCCTTATGGCTGATAATACCGTCGGGGATTGTACTAGGCCAACCACCTGGTACACCCTTATGCAAGCTAGAATCCAGCAGCGAACGCGACAAGATCCCCTCACAATCGGCCGCGCACGGATGGCGACCATGGATCAGTTGGAGGGAGCACAAGGACCAGATACGCTATGACGACCTTAACAAGAAATGAATGACACAAGTGGACGGACGAACTTAGAAATGACCTCATGGTCTGTTATCGTGACAGTGACCCCACGCGATCGGTGGTGTCAGATGTACCAAAATCTCGCCGATTTGTTGCTACAGACACTGCGAGACTATGCGTCCCGCGCAGAAAACAACTATCTCGGAAAGAGTCTTTCATATCTTGGAAATAATCTCAGAAAAAGTAACGGATAGGATCCGGAGCAGTACTTTTTCTGAGACTATGACCAAAACTCTTAAATCTTAGTGATAGTCTGAGAAAAAGTACTACTTAGGATCGTATCCGTTACTCTTTCTGAGACTCTTTCCAGAATATAAAAGACTCTTTCTGAGATCCGGCATACTCTTTCCAAGATTTGAGCGACACTTTCCATGACCCTTATGAAGATTTCTTCCAAGAATACCCTTTTCCGCGCAAGGTTCTATCTGAGTGGGAAAGGTTTCGACATGGCATGGCCTCCGGAGATTGCGACCGCACCGACAGGTGTGGACCAACCCCCCACCCACCACCTCCTCCGGGAGGCCTGCCGAAAACTGAGAGCGCCGCGCGAGAAGTCTGATCCACCACAAAGTTTCACTGTGGTCAGAACAGCTAAAGGCCGCGGTCTACGCCCTGTCTCAACGAATTATAGAATGAAGGCGCATATGCCAAATCCAGGAGAAGATATCGGTGGCACGGCGGCATGCGTCCCGCATCCATTGTGTAGTGGATTACGTAACAACCGGCAAGGTATTCACGCCCAAGGTTCGGCACATGCGTGCCACCTTGAGTCGCCAATACCACACACTTAGTAAGACGGTGCTGCTCACCATAAAGCAGCGCTGTTCTGACCGGGTGCGGACTCTAGTGAAAATCAAAAAGTCTCCCGCTCCCTCTTAGTCGAAGGGAAAACGCAGCCGCCGGACAAGGTTCCATCGATACAGGAGGTCGAAGCTTACTGGAGGGAGTTACACGGGTAGAAACCCACGTTCAAGCAGGACACTCCAGCCTTAGGGCTATTCTCCGCCTTATGCGAACGAGTCCAACAAAGGCAAGGAGAGTGCCCGCCAGTTACCGAGGAATTTCTCTGCCCCCGGGCCAGATCGAAACAACAGCTATTGGTGGAAGAAATTTCTTTCAACACACCGACATCTGGGCCCGTCGGCAATTGGAGGCACATGGTCTCCGGCTTTTTTTATGTGGACGACCTGAAGGTTTACGCCTTCGGTGAGAGTGATCTCAACCCCGCTCTCGCCGTGGTGCACACCTACTCGCGAGATATTGGCATGGCCTTCGGATTGGACAAATGCGCAGTGTTCCGTCTAGTACACGGAAGATATGGGTGTCTTGCGGAGGATACGCAGCGCGGAGAGTCTTACCAATATCTCGGGGTGGCGCAAAGTACCTTACAGGATGCTGCGGCAGTCAACCTCGAGACTTTTCGCGGCAAGTACAGGCAGCGGCTCAGGCAAATTTGGAGTTCCGAATTGTCCGCGCGGAACAAGATCGCTGTCACCAACGTGCTTGCCGTCCCGGTCCTTCTCTATTCCTTTGGAGTAGTTAGGTGGAGACGGGACAAGCTGCGTGAACTCGACACCAGCACTCGCAAGATGATGAATCTCCGTAGGAGTCTTCATTCTAACTCTTCCGTCCTCCTCATATACCTCCCGCGCATAGATGGAAGGGGCTTACTTGGACTACAGTGCCAGCATGACCGTTTGGTCCTCGGTACAGCCTGCGGCATGCGTCCCGCATCCATTGTGCAGTTGATGGATTGCGTATCGGAAGCACGAATCCTCTTCTGGTCTTCGTACATGAACATGGAAAACGAAAGTACGGGGGTTGAAGGGTTCCTTTATAGAGCAGCAGAAAACCTTGGCTTGGAGTTACGTGACCCAGCATAATACCCTGCTGGAGCGGTGCATCGCCAAGTCCATGCACGGAGTTTTCTTCCGGCACATCGACAACATGGAGTTGTCCGTGCGGCTGACCTTCACATTTTTGCAGTCAGTCGGTCTGATGTTCGAGACCGATGATTTTTTTTATCAGAGCCAGGTGATGGGTAGGCAGGTCCCCGACACAAGATGCAGGGCCTGAAAACGTTTGCCAGAGACATTCATGCACATTCTGTCTGCATACTCCACCTATGTGGTTTCTGGCTATATCCAACACCATAACGCGGCCCTGTACTATCACCTTCGGAGCTCTTACAGGGTAGACGAGATGCCACTGCTGCCCTACGCCCCTGGAGATATTGAGTCCGTCGTGGGAAATGAGAAGTGCTGGATTTACTGGAATGATTAATTTCCCACTGTCAGACAAATAACAGCCAACAAGCCTGACATTGTCGTCTTCGACCTTGAGAATAAGGTGATATACGTCATCGAGTTCTCGGCTCCCGGCGAATCCAATATCGCCGTTAAAGAAGACGACAAGCGAACGAAGTATAAGGACCTTCTTTTCGAGTTTCGCGGGCTGTACCGAGGGTTTACGGTCAAGTTAGTGGTCGTCATAATCGACGTTCTCGGCGGAACGAAACCGTCGTTCGTCACGAACCTCAAGATCATCCCCACCTGTCGGCATTATGCCGACTCACTAGCGGGTCGAATGCAGAAGGCGGTCATCTTGGGTTTGCTCGGTCTGCTTACCTCCGGGTTGGAGGAGCAGTCAGGCAGAGTGACATTTATTAGCCCGCCCGTCCTGTAGGTGTGTCGGAGCCCTGCAGGGTCGATCCGGCACTTTTGTGAAATAAAAACTAATAATAATAGACAATACAGAAAATAGGGTTTCATGTTCATTTCTGTCCATGGGTTGAAATGAACGGGGTTTTCTCAATACCGAACGGCGACTTTACCGATTAAGGACATGACTACCAGTATTTAGTGTTAAATTATATTAATGAAAAAAATACTGCAAATGTATGATGCAATCGAGGAATATATGGCTTGATTGGAGAAAAAAGGTGCATTTTCTTAGAAATTAGTAGATTTAAAATCTTTCTGATCTTCCACTAACCGTCGGTTCTTCACGTATTTTATCACCTGAGAACATTTCTGAATCGAAGACAATATGAGAGTGTGTTTTGGAGAAAATATGAATATTTTTTTCAGAATTCTTCAGATTTAATTATCCCCGATTTTTTCCGTTTTTCAATTTTTTATTCTCTAAATCGAGGGATAAGTGGCGAGGGATATTTTGGCGAAGACTGAAAAATTTCGAAGAGAATATGAGAAATTTATAAAAATTATTCAGAACATTTCAATATGAGATATTCTGACGACATTGCTGAGAAATTCGAAGCAATTTCTACCACCAGGGAAATTTTGGTATAAATTAGTGTACCAATGTTATCGTCTACATAAAAACTAATGTCGTAAGAGCTCACCAGTTGTTTATCATTATTTTCTGTTAATCATAGAAGAATTTGTAGTTCTGTTAATTCATTGGCAGGTGTTAATTTGTTGGATTCTTTACCCTACATTGGGAAGCCAGAATTCTTTATTAGCTTATATATGAATACGGTCTGAAATAAAAGAATCCTCTTCTTAATCATAATTATTTAAAGCGGGCCTCTCCTCCATACATCAACAATATAGTAATGCATTAGGCGAGATACAGAATAATTGGATCGATAATTAGGTGTTGTCGTTTTCTTCTCTCTATCGTCGTCTAACCCTTATGTGCGTGAATACGTCCTGATGTACGTATGTACTGTCGAGCTCTGATAATGAGGTATGTAAAACTGTTATAGTGGAGTAGGTTACATAGATAAGTCTTCGTGTGTTCCAAACGAATGCGAGCGAACGAGTTGCACGATATATAGCCCAACGCGCGCTGTCAAGCGAGCACGTGGTCTCAATTGATCCTCGCCAACATGTGGGTACACCGGCTACGATGAGCATTATTATTACTAGTACATAGTGGACTACTAATTATATATATATACAATCGGGCTAGACTAGAGGTATATATATATATATTCTTACGAGCGAGCAAATAAGAAAGGCCACGATTTATAAAAAAATAACAGGGCGGAGCTTTATTTGCAAATAGATGCGTCCTTTAGCTTTGAGGTCTATGTCAAGACTGTTTATCAGTCTACGATCGTTGTCAAGCGTCATTCAGTTCGTTGTCAGTTGTCTCATATGATGCGAGCGGTTCAATTCCAATGCCGCTTTCACGTGCAATTCCATAAATAAGCATGTTACAATTATCGTTTCCGTTACAATATATATATATATTATATGTCTATGTATATCACTCATTTATGTCCTTAAAAGAGTCGGAAGTCTCCGAACCAGTCTTTATACAGGAAGATATGTCCTCAAAAAATACGATGAGCAAAAATATGGTACTTTTTTAAAACAAATTAATAATTAAGTAGCTTTGCTTATAATAAACTAAATTCACATCCAAAAATGATATTTTCATGAATAAAAATTCGGTAGGTCAAAAATCAACGACAACTTACATGCGCATCCTCGAACGTTTGTAAAGACGCATCGCGAAACATGCTGAGAGTAGCCGGCTAACAAGTTTAGCTTCTCCTTTGAGGAACTTTGAATTTTTCAACGTACGGTCTGCTATGAGGACATATACATATATATGTGTCCTCATAGCAGTGATTTAATAGTTTCGAAAATGTCCTCATGTAAGACATTATACAAAACGATCTCATAGTAGCCAGTCCTTACAAATTACCAAATATAAAGATTAGAAACGAAATTATTTGCCCCAAAATAGTTTTATATGGTCAATAAATAAATGTACGCAAGATATAATTGTGTCCTCAAACTGTTCTTTACACACACATATATATATATATATATATGTTTGTCAGTGGGTACTTATTGGGACTTTTTTGAAGGGTCAGTTTTTATTGCATACATTGATCAAGGAGATGCTTCTTACCAAAATATAGCCGCCGTTTTGGTTTTGGGCCAGTTCTTCATGAGTATATAAGAAAATAGTCTGTAGTGGTAGTCGTCGGGACTTTCTCATTAATGGTATTTATTAGGACTTTGTCTGAATTAGTAGTTATCGGGACTTAAATACATAAGCCCTCAGATCGCTTCACAAGGACGATCTTCAAGACAAAAACATTTCGAATACGATACATTCAGATCATATTAAGAATTGATTGATTTGATGAGCATTTAGATAAATACTCTGAGCTATCTTGAATAATACCGATTAGATGATAGGTGGACTAGAAAGGTCCTGATAACTTTCGTTGAGTAGATGCAGTCCTTCTAACTGCCAAAAGTTGGGATTTTTTGATGGACGGAATGGCATTTCTCAGGACAACAATAGGCGTACTAAAACAGCCCTGAGAACTTTCATTGTATATGTAGTGTCCCTTTAACCCCCAAAAGCTGGATTTGTTTTATGTACGGGAAGGCATTTCTCAGGACACTTATTTACAACCGAAATGAATTCTATACAAACAATTAAAAATTTTGGATTTAATTGTAAAAAGACGCTTCTTAATCTACGAATATCGGCAATGAATATTAAGATCATAGCGCTCCAGAGATCTATTGTCTCAATAATTTTCCAGCACTGCAATAAAAGTCTGACACGAAATATGTTGTTCCTTATCTTTTTTATGGTGATACGTTTTTACAAATTTAAAGTGGGTTATTTTTTACGCTTTCCGAATAAGGACTTTCTACACACTTTAAGTATATAAAAATACGTCACTACTGAAAAAATGAGAACCAACACTTAATAAAACACCTTTTCGCAGTAAAAAGGCTTGATAAACACCAATACGCTTAATGTCCGTGTCCCGACAAATGCCATTACTTGGAAGAATTATAGAAGTTATGGTATTCACAAAAATAATTTATTTTGTATAAACACGTTGGGGTTACGTAAAAACATCAATGCTGTCGCCCAGTCGCAACGCGTGATTGTTTGATCGTATTTTATCACGACAATGGGGTTGTCACGAGTCAGCGAGCGGGAAAAAATCCACGATTACCGCGGCGGACTTTGAAAAAATTAAAGGTTGCATGGAAATAATGTTTAAAAGATATAAGTATTTACGACCATTCAAACGAAAATAAAATGAATGAAAAAAAACTAGTCCATATATATTTCTCGTTGTCAGTTGACGTTATAAGATGTGTTAATGACCATATTGATAGATACACTGAGCTATCTTGAATAATATCGATTAGATGATAGGTGGACTAGAAAGGTCCTGATAACTTTCGTTGTGTACATGCAGTCCTTCTAACTGCCAAAAGTTGGGATTGTTTGATGGGCGGAATAGCATGTGTCAGGACTTACTATGCAAATTAATTCTATAAAAATGAATTACATTTTTGCATTTTATTTGCAAAAAGACGAGTTTCAAAAAATGTGAAAGTCTGTTGCGAAGTGTGTTATTCCTTATCTTTTCTGTAGTGACACGTTTTTATACACATTTACAGTGAGTTATTTTTTACGCGTAACGAATAAGCACTTTCTACACTATTTAAATATGTAAAAATACATCATCATTGAAAGGATAGGGAGCAACACACGTTGTACCACACTTTTTTTTTTGCTATATAAAGTCCAGTCCATGTAAGCTTTGTATCCCGTTCAAAGCCGTTACTTCAATGAAACGTAGAAGTTATAGCATTTAAAAATTAATCGATCAAACGAACTTACCTGTGAAGTTCGATCGAAATTATATTTAAGTTCTCGTTCGAGATGATTACCCCCCACCCATTATTCCCATTTAATATGGTACTCAAGCGGAAAGAACTTAGCAATAGTATTCAGGACATCACTGACGTCCCATATCTGTTCATATCTCGGCCTTGTTGGCCTTATCTTATATGCCGCCTTAAAAAACCGACTTACATCGGGTTCATACGCTTTTTTATTAATCGATATTAATGATATCGCCGACCGACTTGAATTCAGAGTTCCGTACGAGGCTCCAGAATTCAGTTTTTCGGTAAGAAAATCGAGAAAATCGAGTTAGTTGTAACGTAAACGTTGAATGTAAATATCGACGCAAGGACGTAAACAAGGTCACCGATAGAGTTTCAAGCGACGTACTGGTAGTTACGAGGACCTTCTTGCTTTTATTGTAATAAAGCACTATTAAAAACTAATTTTTCAAAAGTCTTCGCAACCGTTATTCGGGAATAAGGTTAATAGATAAACTGGCAAATTCAGATAGTGCTTACACTATCGGGAGCTACGGCGCAAAGAAAGATACCGATATAGTTACCAGCGACATACTGGCAGTTATCAGGACCATCTTAATTTGATTGTTATAAAGAATGGTTAAAAACTAATTTTCCGATCGAATTTTCTACCGAATCTATTAACGTTAGTCCCGAATAACGTCAATAGATAATCAGTTAAATAAGTTTTTCACAATGCTTTACTGCATTGAAATCAAAACGGTCCTGACAACTGCCAGTATGTTGCTTATAACTCGATCGGTGAAAGAATTATTACTATTATTTTTCGAAACAATTTGCTACCGTATCTATTATTATTTTCGAATAACGTAGAAGGTACGGTAACGAATTCTTCTGAAAAATTAATTTTTAATCACTCTTCATTGCAATCAAAGCAAAACGATTATTTGGATTTTGTTAAAAATGTACTTACCATTTCGTGCCAAAATAAGAGCAGGATACCTCCCACCGTCCGTATATTTTACCGTACATTCTGTTCCCTGCACGTTGCTTACACGATTTTCTCGACAAACGTAATGAATATCGTCTTCAAATCGCAGATCATTGTTGAATAATTTTCAATTTGTAGAGTTTTTAACATCAAAATGAGATGGATCTAAAATTCGTATTGTCAGGACTGTCCCGGTAGGCACCATTTGTTATGGTAAAGTACTATACGGAAGTGAAGCGGCTCTGTCGAGCCCCCTATAAGAAATAAATATAAAAGCGACTAAACTACATTATAACAGTAATGCTAGTTAAATCTTACACGTTAATTGTACGATAATATATGGTTTCCCCTCAAAGTTTCAGTGTCCCTATAAGCGCCATACGCCCGGACAAAATATAATACGGATACGAAACAGCCCTGATAAGTATCCTATAGTAAATAAGTCGCAATGTAAGGTATAAGGTAAGACATTCAACGTTTAACATTTTCTAAAGTATTTTGCCATTAAAGTTTATTCGCCTATGTGACAAAGCGTCGTTATTCTAAAAATGTCATCAAAATAAAATTCAATGCCTATGAATATTCGGTGTAATTTTCCGTCTTAGAGTACTTTCGAAATTGATTCGTGTAATTTTCAAATTTCATAGGTATTTTGTCAGGACAGTCCCAATAAACACCATATGTCTTCATTGTACGTGCTGCAGGCGTCGAAAAGACCTGAGAAGTACCCAATCATAAATAACGCCAATATTACCATCAGCCAAATAATTGTACAACCGTTCTTTAAAAAAATTTCAAACGTTCTTTAAAATAAGTTGAATTTCCCGAGAATTAAGAATATGCTTATTTTCGATTTTCGACGATAATTAATTATCAGATTAGTAACGTATTATACTTTCTTGAAAACGTATTATAATAATGATTGTCAGGACTGTCCTATTAAACACCTTATGTTCGCAGGAACAAAAGATTATATATACGAAAATGCCGTTATTGATAATGTATGACTGTCAGGACTGTCCTGACAATCATTGAACGCTAGAAAGACGTACTGTTGCCAAGGAAAGGTATTTGTCGAGACATGTCCTGACATCATACAAATGTAATAAAAACTTATCAGGACCGTCCCGACAAGTACCATGTGTCTCGATAACATACAATCGGGGAGTAAAAAAGACCTGAGAAACACCCCCTGACATACATATATATATATATGACCTTAGACCGATTGTTGTCGTTAGCGCTACTCGAAAAAGAGTGTTTATCTCAAAACTAGTTTGAAAACCTAGACACGAGAGTACAGTTTGTAGATTATACAATTCTGGATTCCTCTTTAGACGTGTGTTACTTGTGAATGAGCTCAGGTATAATGCATACAATTCTGCTTATTACAAACATTTGACACAGGGAAGGCTGGAGCAAGTTGGCTAAATTTTTATGTCAAAATTAGTTTTGTTTGCTTCCTTGCGGAAGTTGTGTTTCTATGAAAATGAAGATTTCCAGATTTTTAATGTTAGCATAGGGTATGTAAACGTATTGAATATGGCCCGATGTGTTGAGAGAGGACATTGCATGTTGGCACGAGTACAATCTCTGAGAATTTGGAAACTTCGGAAGCTTGTGAATATCTGTAAATCGTTTAACTGATAACCGTGAATTATTTAATTGTTAAATCTCGTTCACGATGGGATTTTTAAATGTCACTCGAGATTTCTCATTCACAGTAAGTAACATATACATTCGTTAAGGTAGTATGGTCACAGTAGCTAATAGTCAAATGTTTCACTATGAAAATGTTAAAATATCACTATTATAATGTTGAAAAAATAATAATATGATTAACAATTAGTTGACTAAAATTGGACTGAATATTGTGGGTGCCGAGAGTTCATTTATGATCAACATTAAGTTAGTCGACTAAATCTCGACTGTATATAAAAAGGACTCGCGAGCTTGGCCACAGATCGGGAGCAACAAAGCGGTGAAATGGCAATCTGCGGGCGCAGGCTCGTGGCTCCCGCAAGTCGCGTGATTCTAGTTCCTCCCGTCGAATGCATCGTTCGTATTATACAGGCACAGTACAGGAATAATAATAAATACAGATGCATAAAAAATTGTTAAAGCTTCTTTATTAGTACTATTGTTGTTAAGCTTCGTCGTATCGACCTAATTTTTATAGATGGAATTTTTGATATGCGTTATCGGGGTCTGAGATATCGGTGTCGACGATTCTGATGTTATCGACATTCCTATACAGGAAAGTTTCAAACATATTTCGAATCCCTGATTTTTATTTAGTTCGCCCTAATTGCTCCACCAGTTCATTAAGAATTGATGGAGCAACCAGAGCGACCCATTTTTTACAATTAAAATTAATCGTGAAAAAATATCGCCACAGCCCGGGTTTGAACCGGGAACCTCGGATCACTAGTCCGATGCGTTACCAATTACACCACCGTGGCTATGGCGACATTAATTCACGATTCCTTTCAAATTTTAACGACAAATATGATTTTAAGAATTTGTTTTTGGCTTTGGTCGATTTTATAACATTATTGTTGTTAAGCTTCGTTGTATCGACCTAATTTTTATAGACAGAATTTTTGACACGCGTTCTCGGGGTCTGAGATATCGGTGTCGAAGATTCTGATGTTATCGACATTCCTATACAGGAAAGTTTCAAACATATTTCGAATCCCTGATTTTTATTTAGTTCGCTCTAATTGCTCCACCAGTTCATTAAGAATTGATGGACGACGACGACGATGACGACGACGACGACGGTGATGAGCTTGCCACTACTGGCGGGGCCGACCCTGAAGTTGACGTAGGAAGCGGTACAGGTGTAGCCGCTCTAACTGTACCCCTTGCTCCTCGGCTTCTTTGACCGCGACCGCTCGTCGTATAACCTGGTGACAAGTCCGAATTAAATGTTACTCCTCCTGACAGCCATTATATGACTCCTGGAAAAGGAGAGCAACCAAGTCGTCATCCTCGTCATACGAGTCAGATCCCTCGCCGACGTCCCCATAGGAATCGTACCAGCTTGGGATGACAAACCTCATATATGGCCGCCAGTCTGGTACGAGATCTATGGACTCGTCGAAGCTCTCGAGCTCATCAGAGTCATAAATAGAAGGGTCGTCAGGGTTATTTGGAGCGGGTAGAACGGCATTGTCAAGTTGTGCTGACAAGACCCGGTTATTTTACCAATAACTGGTCATCACCGTGTAGGCATCCACTCTGGAGCGGCTGGTGGGTATCGTGTTGGCGAACTCCCAACCATGATTGTACACCTGCGGTTTAACGCGATTTCATGTTAAACCTTATAACCGACACATATTGTGACGGAACGTCCACCGACGTGACGTCACAAGACCGAGCGAGCACGGCCGGCAACATGAAATTGCCCCACTAACTAAAAAACTCTTAATTGACAAACCGGCCGAACCCGCTCGGAGCAAGACACAATACCCAACGGATAAATAAAAAATCACTAATCAATATTTAAAGCAATAAATAAAGGCGATTTAACGAGCTAAGAACGCGAGAGAAACAACAGAGCAATATAAGACTGAGAGAGGTGTCAAGCGCATACCTCTATACCACAGCGAGGGGACCACCCAAACTAGCCACGATCACGATCGACGTAATAGGCCAGTAGGCGGAGCCTACTACGCGAAACCGCTACCTACCCACGAGCAAAGATCCCCCAGCAGAGGCAGCAAGCCACGCGCGACAATGTCCGTACGGCCCAGCACACTACGCCCGGCCCACGCGACAATCAAAAATTAATAACGCCAATAATTAATAAATAACTTGCACAAAAAACACACTACTCTAAATAATAAAATCCGGAGTGCTCATCGGAACTCCAAACTTACACTCCAATAAAAAACCAACGCAAAAACATTATGCAAATTTATATTTAATTTGCATAAACAATCAAATAAGTAATTAACAATAAGAGCAACGAACTCCAGGATAACCCCAGAATTAACCATGGAGAAAACCAACCAAAACGCCCACTACATCACAATAAACAATCGAAAACATCCAAATCGATTATCAAAACCTACGTTTACTTGCACCAAACTAGAAACAATTATTCAATAAAACAGGAAAAGACGTCTCAAGACGCGGAAAACAGCAGGAAATCATGGAAAAAGGGGAAAACCTGCAAATAACACAAAATCAACAATACAACGCTCAATTACATAAAAGAAACCTGGACAATACAAAATATCGATCCACAAATCAACTCACAACAACACACAATTTTGAATTTCCAGAAAAAAACCTACAAATTAATAACTTTTCGGAAAAGAGAAAATAAACCCTCCTCTAAACCTATCCGAAGCACGTAAATCAAACCCCAGACGCCACTTGAACCTCCAAGGCATTAGAGCAACCTCCTCGAATTATTAGGCGCACAAAATCACGCCACTCTTCCCCTGAAAATCACGCGATTTCGGAAAATCACGCGACATCACGCCACCCTGTTGTCACCAATCAGGGGACGTTATAATGTCACGCGATTACCCCTTCGAATCTCCCTCCAATTGAACATCGGGAGGGTATATAAAGGAGATGCAGACATGATGAGGCTCTCTTTCGATCAAGTTAAATTCACGGGAGCACTTAAGGCCCTTTAAAGCCTCAAATAATTGTAACCTTCGTTTGTTCAGTATTAGTGTGCGAGACGGCGAACTTTGATTCCCACACATCGCGCTGTGCCCATCTGGGTTTGTCGAATCGTGCAAGATAGGAAACTTTCCTCAATCAGAAAGGTCCCCACGCATGGCGCGTGCCTACCCTACGATTGAGGAGTTAGGGCATCTTTTTCGTTCGGATCCCCACGCATAGCGACGTGCCTATCCGTAGCGAGAACGATAAAAATTGGTGGATATCAGCACCACGAGCATTGCGCTTCGTCTTGCGAGCCACCACACCCGGCATACGGTGGTGTACCTGACGTGAGACGCTGAAGTCCACGAAAGGGCCAGAGATACACCTTGCGAATGTGCTGGATCCTGAAAATACTCTCCCGAATCAGAAAAGCAATTATTGTCTTTTTTAAGACAATCAATTGTCTCTCTAACCGAGACGCGATTCGAGCGAGTGACCAGGCAAACAGTATCGCAATAGAGGTATCTCTGCGAGCCCCGTCTGCTCCGGTGCTATACGTAGCTGGTAGCGTAGGAGAAAGAGAGACAGCGACAAAGACGTTGAGTAGGCCTACTCGCAAGACGGACCCGACTCTACGAACGATGCATCGCGCTTTCTATGCCGAATAGACGCCAGCGGCTTTTCCACCTCAAACAGCCATATAAAATCTTTTCTTTTCGACCACCTATTGCGTCACTCTCATCCGGAGAGTAATCATTGCGACACCGTTAGAATTAATTAATTAATTAAGAAAAGCAGTCCAATGATTATCCCACCGACTCAGAAATAAGCCCATGATTATTTCTTATTGAGATCGCGGATGAGGACGTCCCGATAAGGGATAGCAGAATCGCACTGCCATAAAAAGCGAAATCATTAAAACATTAGTGAGTTGAGTGTAAAGCTCCATACGGCGGCACCCGTTCGTCGTATGACCTTAGAGTCTATTTTTTAAAATCAAGTTTTCGAGTATTACTCGCATAAATAGCAGGAGTAGCAGAATCGCACTGCCATAAAAAAGCGAGATCATTAAACGCATTTGTGAGTTGAGTGTAAAGCTCCATACGGCGGCATCCGTCCGTCGTATGACCTTCGAGTCAATTTTATTTAATTCAATTTCGAGTATCACTCGCATCAATAGCAGGTTAGAAGGAGTAGCAGAATCGCACTGCAATAACAAGCGAAATCGTTAAACGCATTTGTGAGTTGAGTGTAAAGCTCCATACGGCGGCATCCGTCCGTCGTATGACCTTCGAGTCAATTTTATTTAATTCAATTTCGAGTACCACTCGCGTCAATTAGAAATCGCGGAATAAAAGGGGCCGAATTTGTTCACGAAGAGCCGGAATAAATCCTTTTATCACCGTCCCAAGAACCTTCTTAAAGTACCTCGTTTTCTGAGAGCCGATGATGAGGAAGGTCAATCTCGCCCACGGGCACATGGGATAAATAAACTTTCTGAGGCCTCATCAAGAAAACAAAAAAGGAACCACTCAAAATAGCTCCATTCCCAGCCCCGAGCACGAATCCTTGAATCACGAGAGAACCTAAGGTCCTTCCTCAACGATTCAATAAAGTTATTCGCAAAAACTCGACAGTTATTTAATTTAATCATAATTCGGTCATCCATAACAGAGACCCATAATTAAATTCTCGTTTAATTAAATTAAATAATTAAGATAATAAAACGCGAAACGTTTCATTGGCGCCCAACGTGGGGCTGGGCATCACACAGCTAAACCGTGGATCACTCGAAGAAAACGGGGGGAGCAAAATCTCCACGAAAAAAATCGGCCAAAAATATAAGAACAATGGCTGAGACGTTCACAGGACAAACGACGGGAGTCTCAACCCCAACAACAACTACAGCGATCCCGACAGGAATTATAAATCTCGATGACTCGTACGTTCCCACAATGGGACAGACTATCGCACTGGCACAAGCCACTCGTCCCAAAGACCGGACTAACGAGCCACCGATTAGCCACGTGTTCGCGTCTCAAGATCAACTTTACGAGACGCAACAATATGACGAAACAGAGAATCGAACTATCCGCGAACGTCTGCGACAACTCGCAGCTACTGCACCAGACGGCGCCAGCTTTCTACCAAAGAAACAACAGCTTCCGCCACCTCCACCACACGAATCGGTGCAGCAGCTAGCAATGCAGTCACTGCTCGTAATGCTAGAAGAAATTCAGCAAAGGCAATTTGCCGAGAGCGTGCTACAAGCGCAGCGGTTCACGGAACTCGACAAAAGATTCACAAAAAAACTCGATAATATCCAGAGCCTCGTGACGGACTCGATCGCGAATTTCCACGACGAAATTTCTAACATAACAAACCCAAATGTACGATTTAATGATACGCGCGTAACAAACAATCCAGTACACAACATCACGCAGACTATCGGCACATCGAGCACACGAGCACAGCCGTCTGAAATGCCACAAGCGCTGAATAACCCTGCTCGGGACTCATATGGGCCTCCCATCTCGCCCATAGCATTGCAAGGGAGATCCGAACGTGGAGGAGAAAGGAATTCACCTCCACGAGAAGCACAAGCGCTCCTCGGCCCGAGCAATGTCACAGCAACATGCGGCAGCTTAAAACTCGAGGCTCCAACATTTAATGGAACCTCAGCCGAGCAACCGATGCAATTCCTCGCCGATCTACGCTGCTATCGTGATGTGTACGTGCCGCGATATCATTTCAAATTAATAATAAATCAATGCATGGCTGGCATCGCCAGATGCTGGTGGAACATCACGCGAGACACAATACGGGACTGGGGACAATTCGAGACTGAATTTAAACGTCGATTCTGGAGCGAAGAAACTCAGAACGCAATCAAAATGAAGTTGGACTACGATTGGTACGACCCGACGAAGAAAGAAACGCGACTTGGCTACGCGCTACGTTACATAGGACTAGCAAAAGACTTACGACCGGAACTCTCGGAGGAGGAAACAGTCAACAAAATAAAAAGACATTTCCCGGACGACATACGGGCCACGATACGAACACTCGGCATCAAAACAACGGCAACACTGCTCGATCTTCTATCATCTTACGACGAGGAAGGGCCGAGCAATCGCGAACGAACAAAACCACCCACTCGCGAACCGTACTGTGCACCGACAAATACGCAACAAAAAACCAACAACGAGAGAAATGGCCAAAGCGGAAATCAAAACTATAGTAACAACTACAATAATAATTACAACAACAACAAACAAGGTTATAATAACAACAACAAACCAACTTACAGCAACAATAACCCTAAACCACCGTACAACAATCCCAGACAGCCAAAAGACGAAGACAGAAGTCAGGAAAAGCCTCCGTGGAAACCGCGTGAAAATCCAAGGCCAATTCGAGCCCTAGAGCTTGAAGAAGGAATATCGGAACGATTGGAATTAATAAGTGACGTCGAAGCCTCGGGAAACGAGGAAGCGTCACCTCTCGAGAATTAAATATTTCAGAGGTGACGCTGGGCTACGGTGAGGACACTCGCAACTTCTTATTAACCGAAGACGAGCACCAGCTTCCCAGAAATCGACCAAAATGCCCACTATTGTTCATTACAATCAACGGCACAACCATAAAGGCACTGATTGATACGGGAAGCGAAGTAAGTGCCATATCGGAGCAATTCATGCTCGAGCACGAGGCAATACTGGGAAAATGCCCTATGCTGCCACTCACAGGCGTGTCTGTGAGGGGTGCAACATCCGGAAGGGCGGTTAAAGTTACAAAACAAATCTTCGCGAACATCCTCCTCGATGAAAAAGGAGCGAACAACACTCTGATCATCGTACCGAAACTCACGAGTGATTGTATAATAGGAATAGATTTTTTGGTAAAAATCAAAACCCACATTTATCTCGAAAATTACGAAATATCATTCATCCTTCCCAGCGAACCAAGCATTCGACGACGTCTCCAATTTATAGACCAACACACACGCCTAAACGAACAACAAAATCACATCCGCGAAGTGACGATCTGGGACAACGAGAAATACGGAATCACCAACGAGGAAATACAACAGAAAATAAAATCAACTGTCGGACTAAACGGAAAAGAACGTGAAAGATTCCGAAGAATTCTAATAAAACATCGCGACGTTTTTTTGAAACGACCAGGACTACTAAACTCGTACGAACCCGAACTACGAGTCAAAGAACATGAACCTTTCAAGGCCATGAATTACCCAGTACCACTAAGCTACAGAGACAGTGTCGACGAAGAAATCGAGACACTAACCAATCAAGGAGTAATCCAGAAATCGAAAAGTCCTTACAACAGTCCTCTGGTCGTCGTAGGGAAGAAAAACGGGCAGATTCGACTCTGTTTAGACGCCCGAAAAATTAACGAAATACTCGAACCCGACCACGAACAGATGCAAACAGCCGACGAATTATTTCAAGAGTGCCGAAGCGTGAGATACATCACCACACTCGACCTAAGGTCAAGCTTCTGGCAGATTCCTCTCACGGAAAAATCCATGAAATATACGGCATTTATGCATCGTGGCCGTTGCTACGAGTTCCGAGTAACCCCCTTCGGACTACGCACCAGTACCGCAAGTCTTGTACGAGGACTCGAAAACGTGCTGAAAGGCCTCGGCTACGTAATTAATTTCGTTGATGATCTTTTGTGCACCTCAGAAACATTCGAGGAACACATACAAAACCTTGACGAATTACTAACAAGATTCAACGAACATGGACTAACAATAAATTTAGAGAAATCAAACTTCTTTCGCGAAGAAGCGAAATTTCTCGGCCACATCCTATCTCGCGAAGGAATCCGACCAGACCCCGAGAAAATCAGGACCATTAAAGATTTTCCACCTCCAAAAAACATTAAACAACTTCGAGGATTTTTGGGTGCTGTCAATTACTACAGTAAATTCAGCCGCGAACACGGGGAATCCACGGTCCCACTACTCCATTTACTTAGGAAGGGCGTTCGCTGGAACTGGACAATGAAGGAACAAGATGCTTTCGAGAACGTAAAAACAAAATTCTGTGAAAGCATCATCCTTCATTACCCATTAAGAAATCAGCCATTTTTCGTCCAAACAGACGCAAGTGATTTCGCCTTAGGGGCTATTCTGTTCCAGAAAGACGAAAATAACGAACATCGAGTGCTTTACTTTGCAAGTCGTACGCTAAAAGGAGCCGAAATAGGCTACAATACCACCGAAAAGGAACTTCTAGCAATAGTGTGGGCCCTGTGCAAATTTCGCACGTACCTTCTCGGCGCGAAGGTCATGATAGTAACCGATCACGCAGCATTGACATTTCTACGCGAGTGCCGATTGGCACACGCACGCCTGTCGCGCTGGTCTCTCGCTATACAAGACTATCACCCTACGATTGACCACTGCGAGGGAAAAAACAACGCTGTCGCAGATTTGTTGAGTCGACCAAACTCCAAACGCAAAGTCGACGAAATAATCATCGCACAACTCGCCGAAGAAATGACCGACGAATTTATAAATCTGCTACAACAACTGGCAGAAACACAAGACAACGACGAAAAATGCAAACCCATAAAAAACGCAATTGCAAACAGCGAAAGAATCCAAAACTATAGCCTCGAAAATAATATATTGTATATAACGAAAGGAGACACCAGGCGTGCAATAATTCCGCAAATCGGCCTTGCTGCAATTATTGACACTTGCCACAACATCTATGCGCATGCAGGAGCAAAAAAATGCTACCTAATACTGCGAGAAGATTTCTTTTATCCCAACCTATACAAAGCCATTCGCCGACAACTTCGCTCTTGCGATGCATGTCAGCGAAATAAAGTGTACACCCAAGGTATGTTTACAGGAATGCAAAATATTTTGCCGGAGAAACCCGGAGATCTAGTATCACTAGATTTCTATGGACCACTCCCAGCCACAAAATATGGGAACAAACACATTCTCGCAGTCATTGACGTATTCTCTAAATTAACGAAAATATACCCGCTAAAAAATGCAACAACGGATGCAACGTGGAAACAACTAACAAATGATTATTTTCCCAAATACGGCAAACCACAAGCGATCCTCTCAGACCAGGGCACACAGTTTACCGCGAAGAAGTGGGACCAGCTGCTACGAGACGCAGGAATAACAAAGGTCATGACCTCTATAAGACATCCACAGGCTAATCCCGTCGAGCGTACGAACCGCGAGCTCTCACGCCTCTTCCGAACGCTGATACCTGGACGACACAACGCGTGGTACGATGCAATCCCCATTGTGGAACAATGCATTAACGAAGCGCATCACGAAGCCACCGGTTTTACGCCAATCCACCTGCATACATCAAAATCACCTGCTCGACCTTGGCATGAAATTTTGCCAACAGAAGAAAAAATAGAAAATAGCGAAAAAATCATAATGACCGCGAGGGAAAGAATGAAAAAAAATCGATCAAGAAGCGCTGCAAAATTCAACCAGAAGCACAAACTCTCCGAATTCAATGTAGGAGAGTGGGTGCTAGCACGAGCACTGAATGTCTCCAACCCAACAGCGAAAATCACGGCTAAATTTCTACCTCTGTACGAAGGCCCATATAAAATCAAAACACGCGTCGGAAAGACTTCATATATTATTGAAAATATACGAGGCGACAAGGAGCGTGGCCAGTATCACCTCAGCGACTTACAACCATACTATTTGACCGAAAATCAAAACAGTAGCCAAGGCCGAGAGCATACACTGGAGACGACTCCAAGGGAGACAATTCTCTCACCACCAAACATTAAAATAAATTCATAAAATAAATATTACACCTATGCATGGCCCACCTAGAATTCGGCAGAACCACGAGCAGAAATCAGTCTTCGTTTAGAAATCACCGCAGCGATATGTTCCGAGAGATCGAAACGCAAACTTGTGCCAACCGCGACGGTCACATCCTCTTTTCGCGACCATACGTGCCCGCTCCTCCGCGAGGTGACTCGCGGAATCGAATCTCAAAAAAAACTCGAGGGACAAGGTCCATAAGTGCAGGAACGGAGAAAATGTACTTCTCCTTCTTGGCAGAAGACGAGCGCTACCAGCGAGAGATGCTGGGGTTGCCACTCGAGGGACCGGTGGAGTATAAAAAAAAAAAAACCCACGTACTACCACTCCCCTACATCCCGTGGGCTCCAGCCATCCTAATGATGGAGCGGCTGCCTCCACGTTCGACCTCAGGATGGGTCCAAACCCCTAGAGGATTAGCCATCCATCTGGACCCCCAGGTGGGGAAGATACACGCACGGGAACAGGTAAATAAATAAATAAATAAGCAGACGGATAAATAATTTCATAAATAAGTAAATAAATAAATTAACAAACAAAAGAATAAATAAACAAAAGAACGAACAAAAACAATCAGCTTACTAGCGCACAAAACACACATAAAATAACATTGCCCATGACGCCCACAGCAACGCGTAAGGGCATTCGTGGAAGACGCCACGGTCACAGCCGCCACTACCCGTCAGAATCGACGTACCAAGGTGACGGCGCCTCCACCCCGCCAGCCTACTCACCAACACTCAGGCCCACCAATGGTCACGATGACGCCCGAGCTGAGCGCCGTAATCTCGGCAACCCAACGTTCGCAGGCGAGGGAGGAGAGGACCCACCACCCATACCGGCCACCAGCAACTGCCGCGGTCCCCGCACCGCACCCGCCACGCATCCGCCCCGCCGCCTGGCTCGAGCGTGACCCGCGTCTCCGCCAAATTCGCTTCACGCGGTACAACCAACCAAATGCCAACACAAATGAATAAAACACACAATAATTGAAATAAAAATAAAATAAAATACAAATAAAATAAAAAAAAAACAAAAATCCACTTTTTGTGTTTTTTATTTGGAAGGGCGTTGTGACGGAACGTCCACCGACGTGACGTCACAAGACCGAGCGAGCACGGCCGGCAACATGAAATTGCCCCACTAACTAAAAAACTCTTAATTGACAAACCGGCCGAACCCGCTCGGAGCAAGACACAATACCCAACGGATGAATAAAAAATCACTAATCAATATTTAAAGCAATAAATAAAAGCGATTTAACGAGCTAAGAACGCGAGAGAAACAACAGAGCAATATAAGACTGAGAGAGGTGTCAAGCGCATACCTCTATACCACAGCGAGGGGACCACCCAAACTAGCCACGATCACGATCGACGTAATAGGCCAGTAGGCGGAGCCTACTACGCGAAACCGCGACCTACCCACGAGCAAAGATCCCCCAGCAGAGGCAGCAAGCCACGCGCGACAATGTCCGTACGGCCCAGCACACTACGCCCGGCCCACGCGACAATCAAAAATTAATAACGCCAATAATTAATAAATAACTTGCACAAAAAACACACTACTCTAAATAATAAAATCCGGAGTGCTCATCGGAACTCCAAACTTACACTCCAATAAAAAACCAACGCAAAAACATTATGCAAATTTATATTTAATTTGCATAAACAATCAAATAAGTAATTAACAATAAGAGCAACGAACTCCAGGATAACCCCAGAATTAACCATGGAGAAAACCAACCAAAACGCCCACTACATCACAATAAACAATCGAAAACATCCAAATCGATTATCAAAACCTACGTTTACTTGCACCAAACTAGAAACAATTATTCAATAAAACAGGAAAAGACGTCTCAAGACGCGGAAAACAGCAGGAAATCATGGAAAAAGGGGAAAACCTGCAAATAACACAAAATCAACAATACAACGCTCAATTACATAAAAGAAACCTGGACAATACAAAATATCGATCCACAAATCAACTCACAACAACACACAATTTTGAATTTCCAGAAAAAAACCTACAAATTAATAACTTTTCGGAAAAGAGAAAATAAACCCTCCTCTAAACCTATCCGAAGCACGTAAATCAAACCCCAGACGCCACTTGAACCTCCAAGGCATTAGAGCAACCTCCTCGAATTATTAGGCGCACAAAATCATGCCACTCTTCCCCTGAAAATCACGTGATTTCGGAAAATCACGCGACATCACGCCACCCTGTTGTCACCAATCAGGGGACGTTATAATGTCACGCGATTACCCCTTCGAATCTCCCTCCAATTGAACATCGGGACGGTATATAAAGGAGATGCAGACATGATGAGGCTCTCTTTCGATCAAGTTAAATTCACGGGAGCACTTAAGGCCCTTTAAAGCCTCAAATAATTGTAACCTTCGTTTGTTCAGTATTAGTGTGCGAGACGGCGAACTTTGATTCCCACACATCGCGCTGTGCCCATCTGGGTTTGTCGAATCGTGCAAGATAGGAAACTTTCCTCAATCAGAAAGGTCCCCACGCATGGCGCGTGCCTACCCTACGATTGAGGAGTTAGGGCATCTTTTTCGTTCGGATCCCCACGCATAGCGACGTGCCTATCCGTAGCGAGAACGATAAAAATTGGTGGATATCAGCACCACGAGCATTGCGCTTCGTCTTGCGAGCCACCACACCCGGCATACGGTGGTGTACCTGACGTGAGACGCTGAAGTCCACGAAAGGGCCAGAGATACACCTTGCGAATGTGCTGGATCCTGAAAATACTCTCCCGAATCAGAAAAGCAATTATTGTCTTTTTTAAGACAATCAATTGTCTCTCTAACCGAGACGCGATTCGAGCGAGTGACCAGGCAAACAGTATCGCAATAGAGGTATCTCTGCGAGCCCCGTCTGCTCCGGTGCGATACGTAGCTGGTAGCGTAGGAGAAAGAGAGACAGCGACAAAGACGTTGAGTAGGCCTACTCGCAAGACGGACCCGACTCTACGAACGATGCATCGCGCTTTCTATGCCGAATAGACGCCAGCGGCTTTTCCACCTCAAACAGCCATATAAAATCTTTTCTTTTCGACCACCTATTGCGTCACTCTCATCCGGAGAGTAATCATTGCGACACCGTTAGAATTAATTAATTAATTAAGAAAAGCAGTCCAATGATTATCCCACCGACTCAGAAATAAGCCCATGATTATTTCTTATTGAGATCGCGGATGAGGACGTCCCGATAAGGGATAGCAGAATCGCACTGCCATAAAAAGCGAAATCATTAAAACATTAGTGAGTTGAGTGTAAAGCTCCATACGGCGGCACCCGTTCGTCGTATGACCTTAGAGTCTATTTTTTAAAATCAAGTTTTCGAGTATTACTCGCATAAATAGCAGGAGTAGCAGAATCGCACTGCCATAAAAAAGCGAGATCATTAAACGCATTTGTGAGTTGAGTGTAAAGCTCCATACGGCGGCATCCGTCCGTCGTATGACCTTCGAGTCAATTTTATTTAATTCAATTTCGAGTATCACTCGCATCAATAGCAGGTTAGAAGGAGTAGCAGAATCGCACTGCAATAACAAGCGAAATCGTTAAACGCATTTGTGAGTTGAGTGTAAAGCTCCATACGGCGGCATCCGTCCGTCGTATGACCTTCGAGTCAATTTTATTTAATTCAATTTCGAGTATCACTCGCATCAATAGCAGGTTAGAAGGAGTAGCAGAATCGCACTGCAATAACAAGCGAAATCGTTAAACGCATTTGTGAGTTGAGTGTAAAGCTCCATACGGCGGCATCCGTCCGTCGTATGACCTTCGAGTCAATTTTATTTAATTCAATTTCGAGTACCACTCGCGTCAATTAGAAATCGCGGAATAAAAGGGGCCGAATTTGTTCACGAAGAGCCGGAATAAATCCTTTTATCACCGTCCCAAGAACCTTCTTAAAGTACCTCGTTTTCTGAGAGCCGATGATGAGGAAGGTCAATCTCGCCCACGGGCACATGGGATAAATAAACTTTCTGAGGCCTCATCAAGAAAACAAAAAAGGAACCACTCAAAATAGCTCCATTCCCAGCCCCGAGCACGAATCCTTGAATCACGAGAGAACCTAAGGTCCTTCCTCAACGATTCAATAAAGTTATTCGCAAAAACTCGACAGTTATTTAATTTAATCATAATTCGGTCATCCATAACAGAGACCCATAATTAAATTCTCGTTTAATTAAATTAAATAATTAAGATAATAAAACGCGAAACGTTTCAATATATTTATATAGGATATTCCAGGTCAACATTTATTATCTCTGAAGAGAAACGAGAATAATTCTTTTTTATTTAAGAAAAAAATTTCACATATTGTATGAATGAATAAAACACTGAAAATCGGGGCCCCAATAATAAAAATAGAATTTAAAAACCCACTTGAAACAGAAAAAGTTATTTTTCTTAAAATAAAAAATGACCTGGAATACCCTATATATGTTTTTAAATAATTAAAAAATAAAAACTTACGTTGTTCCCTGTCCATGGGTTGTTGGGGGAGACTGTTGAGGTCCCCCATAAAAACAGTTTCAGTGTCATCGTCGTAGCAATCAGCGTTTGCAACGGTGGAGAGCCTGTCCTCCAGCTCCGTGGCACTGGACTCGCTGACGATGTCACTGGGCACCAGCTGAAGATCCGAGCGGTTCATCGTTGCGTTTACCGTCACACCAGGCACCCTCTGATCCTCGCCTATGAATAGAACCGCAGCGGGAGCCCCTGTGTCCGGGACAATCGCCTCATCCTCGGTCTCGGGGATGATGAGCTCCAGGTCTCCCGGAACTCGATGAACACGCTCGTCATCTTCATCGACAAAGTGCGTTTCGATGTCGATGCTTTCATCATCCAGAAGTTGTGTTGCCTCACTGTCGGTGATGGTGTCATGACTGGTGGTGATGCTGTCGCCTTCAGTGTCGGTGACATCAAATACCTCGATGGCAAATAAATCGCGGACCTGTGGTTGGACCTGTCTTTGCCGTGCATAGCCGACGTTGACAGAGTCGGGATCACGTGATGCAGGACTATCAAATACCGTCATCGCCTCTAGGCGTCCGCGATGGTTCGGTGCGTTTTCGAGTATTCGCACCTCTGCCTCAACGTGCACCGGGTCTGGCGACGCTGGGCTGTCGAGCACAGGCTCTGCTACCTCGTCAACGATCATGACCTCGTCCTCTGAATCGTTGTCGGCATCGCCGTCATACTCAACAGCCTGATCCTCATCCTCCGCCTCATCCTCCGAAAACGAAGGGCTAAATAGCGCTCGCCTAGCGTCAAACTCCTGGCTCATCAGAGCTCTCGCAATTGGAAACAATTCCGAATTGCGCTCGCGAACAATATCACACGCTATAATAAGCGCGTACGCCGATGCCTCAAAGGCATTATGCTCATGAGCTCGAGCAATCACTCTTAAGGGCAATCGACGCAGTATTGCCCTTAATTCATTACGCGCGGCTCCGAGGGTCATAAAACGGAGAGAGCTAGCCCATCTCGTTGTACACCGACGGGCAATTACCGCACTCCTAATCTGCACTAAACTGGCCATTTGAAGAATGGCCTTATCGAGATTACGTGTTATTTCGCACTGCATTTTGTGTGTGCGTGTGCGCGCACGCACACGCACACGTGCACACACACACGCGAGAATCATTGTGAATTACAAGGTACAACACAAGTTACACGTCGCAAATCGTAAAGATACACTTGTCACTCACGAAACTAAAACTCAAGACGAACGTCTGTGAGCACTATAAACAACGAAGTGTCACTTGTGACTTCTGAAGACAGAATAAACAGACTCTGTCTTTCCAAATTCTACATAGTTTCCAAATTGCATATACCACACCCCCCTACAAGAGGATTTAGTGTCGCAAATAAGGTGGAAGGAGGCTGAAACTGTCTTAGGGGGTGTAAACATTGGCTCAAGTTGTAAGAGCCTATGTTCTTGAGGGATCTTTTGCCCTCAAGATATCGCTGTGAAGAAGCGTTGCACATCCTTGTAAAACGAAAGTTGGAACACCTTCAGTAAACATAAAAACAATACAACATCTTACGGAGATCGCCTAAAAGAGCGGCAGCAGCGCTTGACCGTTGATAGTTTTTTCATTACAGGCTCCGCGGCAGGAAAACTGCCTTCACTGACCTGGCGTCTATACAGATAACAGTGGAAAAACTCTTGCACCTCGATTCAGACAATGCAACTGCCCTCGACAATCGGTTAGCGGTTACGGTACGTCCTATCTGTCAAGTTCTCGTGCGCGTTCGGCTATTGTTCGGTGGTGTTTCACGTGTGTTGTGAGCAACACACTTCGCGTGCAGTTTTCGTCGTGTCGTCAGATACGGATCCCGCCACGTTACTTCAGATACTTTCTGCTGTTTCGGTGAGTTATCCTAAAAAAAAGGTAATTTACTGATCGCGGAAGATCTGCTCTTGTTATGCTCGTCTTGATCTTTCCATCGGCTGAGTAGTTTCCGGTACATTCGCATGCGATTCCGTGACTCTCAAGTCAATATCAGAGAATTGTTCTCGTGTTGAGAATAGTTTTGGTTGATACCGCTTGTGTTTTCGTTGGTTATTTTATTGGCAAAAGGATCGCGACCCTTCTACCACAATCCGCATCCTGAGCAGTCGTGCATTTCCGCAACCGCTTGCGCTCGTGAGTATTTCGGTGATTAGTTTTAGATTTTCGTGTTCGCTTCGTCCTTGCCGAGGTCGGCAATCGGTTCCACCGACCTCCAGTTTTAGCCCGGTTGTTAGTACCGGCGAAATAAAATTAACTGGCGCCCCCGGGATCTCGTTGCACTCGCGGATGCAAACGGCCGAAGGTGACGTAAGTTTCGGTTTCGTGTCTTCTTTTTTTTCTGCTCCCTTTGGGGTTTGAGCTTAAATTCAGTTTCGGTTCCATTTTTTTTTGCTGTTTTTTTTGGTTAGAGTTCGCGTTTATCGATGAGAGAAAAATACGTCACAAATGGCGCCCAACGTGGGGCCACGCCAATAAATGGCTTGATACCGTGCGATGTTTGTGCCTAAAGTGTTATTTTTTTTTTTTTTTAATGTTTTTTTTGTATAAAATTTTTTTTGGAAACTCAACGATCGCGTGTAAAATTTTCGAATATTTTACTTTTCGAAAATTTCTTGTTCTCGAACTAATTTTGTGGATGTTCGAATCTTTTATTTTTTTTTTTAAATTCCACGATCCCGAATAGAATTTTCGAATAGTTTATTTCTTTTCGAAAATTTCCTGATCCCGAAATAATTTGATGAATTTTCGAATATTTTATTTTTCGAAAATTTTTGGATCTCAAAGTGAGATTTTGTGAAATCTCGACAATTTTATTTTTCAAAAAATTCTAGCTCCCGACTCCCCCCGCGCCGCTCATTAAGCGGTCACGGGTGTGCGATGATACCGTTAATCCCTTTATTGTCTTGGCGTCGGCCGTTACGAGGAGCGATGACGATTTTCGACAAACAATTTTTTTTGAGTTTGAGGAATCCCTCCACCTCACCCTTTTCACTCTCGATCGCCGAAATTGACGGTTTGCCGATCATTACTTCGCTATTAACTGTGGTGAACACATCGCTAGTGAACTCCAAAAATTGTTTAAGTGCCCTTTTGTGGATTACCGAAGACCATTTTGATACCGTAAGTACCCTCGTTTCGAGGTACCCGCACGTTCTCCGGGTAGCATTTCTTCTCTTTCGCCCATCGATTTCGTGGTTCTCGCTTTTTCGAACTTGAATTAATTTTCAACGTTCGAAAATCTTTCGTTCTCACTTTTTCGAACTTGAATTAATTTTCAACGTTCGAAAATTTTTCGTTATCGCTTTTTCCAACTTGAATTAATTTTCAACGTTCGAAAAATTTTTCGATCTCGCTTTTTCGAACTCGAATTAAATTTCGATGTTCGAAAATTTTTCGTTCTCGCCTTTTCGAGCTCGAATTAGATTTCGACGTCCGAAAATCTTTCATTCTCGCTTTTTCGAACTTGAATTAATTTTCAACGTTCGAACATTATTCGTTCTCGCTTTTTCGAACTTGCATTAATTTTCAACGTTCGAAAATCTTTCGTTCTCGCTTTTTCGAACTTGAATTAATTTTCAACGTTCGAAACATTTTTCGTTCTCGCTTTTTCGAACTCGAATTAAATTTCGACGTTCGAAAATCTTTCGTTCTCGCTTTTTCGAACTTGAATTAATTTTCAACGTTCGAAAATTTTTCGTTCTCGCTTTTTCGAACTCGAATTAAATTTCGACGTTCAAAAATCCTTCGTTCTCGCTTTTTCGAACTTAAATTGATTTTCGATATTCGAAAAATTTATTATCCCCGATTTTCGAACTCGAATTGATTTTCGACGTTCGAAAATTTATTGGTCCCGATTTTCGAACTCGGATTAGTTTTCGACGTCCGAGATTTTGTTGTTCTCGATTGTTCAAACTCGAATTAATTTAGGACGTTCGAAAAATTATTATTCTCGATTTTCGGATCCCGAACGTAGCCGATCTCTTTAGATCTCTTTCGGTGTCGTTCGTTGTCCGGGACCCCTCACGTAATGTCCGAGGACGGTGCGAGAGGTGGGACCGACCACATCGGCGACCGGAAGTCCGGCTTAGATCCCGGAAGGTTGCCCGACCGAACTTCGGAGCATCCCGAGTCTTCCCTCTCCGATATGTCGGACGAAAGGGGGGGACCTGGTAGATCCCGAGACCCTTCACGTAGACATGCTGGCGGCCTACGCCGGCAAAATCCCGTGACACCAAGTCGGTATCGGCGGAGAGCCCGTTAATGGGAGTTCCCAGTGGATCGGCCCGCCGCTCCCGTTGGCCCGAACGGTGATCGAGGTGGTCGTGGGCACTTACCCCAGGACGGCATCCGGAGACGGCTAACGCTGGAACCAGACGACTTCGAGATTACCGAAGAGTCCGAATTACCGAGACGTCGAAGACGCTGGCTCTCGCCTCATTGCGTCCTCCAAGAGGTCCGTCGATGTGAGGTTTCGTTCTCGGGCCAACCACATGAGGACATTAAGGATTTCCTCTCCCTCATTGAGGAAGGCAGGTCCTTGATCCCCATCCGGGACGAGGATCTAATCAAGACGCTCTCCTTTTGCCTGACGGGCATGGCTCGTACGTGGTATCGGGAGGAGCGCCGTCTGCTAGCGAACTGGGAAGCAGTGAAAGCTGCATTCCGAGGACCCTTCGCTGATCCCGACTATCAAATCGCGCTTCGCGAGGAGATAGCTTCCAGGACTCAGGGCAACCATGAGTCGGTTCTCGTATACTTAAGCTATATGAACGGCTTATTCTCACGTCTCAGTCCCCCTTGGACTGAGCAGGAACGCGTGCGGTATGCATATCGAAATATGCTACCCCCGTTCAAGATCATGATCTCGTATCATGATCGACTAACGATGAGGGATCTCAAGCGGGAGGCAGGTCGTCGTGAGCGGGTGATACAGAGTCTGGACTCTCGTCACCCACCGCCGAGACCAGAAGCATCGCTTTGCCCGAGTTTCGCGTATCGCGCACCTCGCATGCAGGTTTCGCAGGCTCCTCGACGCGCACGGGTTAGTGCTGCTCAGGAGCTCGATGTTGAGGCTGAACATCAGCCTCCATTAGAGGATGTCGAGAAACTCTTCGATTTCCTCAAGGCTCTTGTTCCGTCACGCGCTAACCGCGAACGGATTACCGAGGGAAGGCCACAACCTCCCACTTCCCGAGCGGCTGCAAGGCCGTCACAGCTCCCGAACTCCTCTCGTGATGCTTTGCCGCGGCAGGAGGTTACCGCTAGTGCGCCCCAAGCCCTCAATCGGGAGAACACTCCCAGGCCTCCCGCTAATGACCACTGCTGGAACTGCGACCAGTCGGGTCATCGACATCGGGAGTGCAAGGAGTCCCGTCGACTCTTCTGTTACCGGTGTGGCCTGTCAGGGAAGACGTCCGCCCGTTGCACTCAGTGTAACCGGGGAAACGCGCCAAGAGGCGCGTGAGCAACTCTCCCGCGCCTCTGTGTAAGGACAGTCGCACCCCGACTAACACATTTCTGCCAAGTTCCCGTTTATCGAAGCCCTGTCGTCATGCGAGCAGTCGTAAAAAGAGACAGAGGCGGTTACCGTACATCAACCCTGCTCCCGACGCGTCACTGGACGACGTAATCGTCAATGCCGCTAGCGATGATCGCATTATCGCTTTTCGGGTCGAAGTCGTCATTTACGGTCGTACCGTAAAAGTTCTCGTCGATTCGGGTGCTACCAGGACGTTTCTGGGCGCGAACTTGATCGAGTTCTGTGACAGTCTCGGCCTCCCAGTACAACGAATCCCGCCTCGTCCAGTATTGGTTGCGAATAGCCAAGTCGAAACTGTCGAGACGGCTACCGAAGTACCGGCGACCCTCGAGGGTCGCTGTACGAATGTTCTCGCACTCCATCTACCATCGCTCTCCGAAGAGCTGATACTAGGTTTGGACTATTTGATTTCCGCAATAATGGTCGTCGACTTCTTCGGGCAGTCATGGGTTTTCCGTGATCTTCCGGAAGTACGACATTCTTTTGTTCCTGAGGAGGTTGGGTCACGTATAACTATGTGCTGTGGCCTACGAACTCCGGATACCGCCGAGGCGACACGCTTACACGAGTTCCTCGATGCTAACGTGCCGGATATCCCCGCTGAATCGGCGGTCACGTCGCTTGTGACCCACCACATTGACGTAGGTGACAGTATTCCGGTCAAGCAGAAGCTGTATCCTGTAACTCCGGTGATCCGCGACATTATGTGGGCGGAGGTCGACCGGATGTTGGCTGCCGACATTATCGAACCCTCCAGTAGTGACTGGGCGAGTCCCGTGGTCATGGTCAAGAAACCTAACGGCAAGTACCGTTTCTGTATTGATTACAGAAAGGTCAATGCTCTGACGAAAAAGGATGCCTACCCCATCCCGAACATGACCGGCATCCTCGATGAGTTGCGCCAAGCCAACTATATCTCGACATTGGACTTAAGTCAAGCATATTGGCAAGTTCCGATGGATCCCGCTTCGCGTGAGATAACCGCTTTTGTGGTCCCAGGCCGAGGCCTGTTCCACTTCAAACGGATGCCATACGGCCTCACAAACGCTCCCGCTACGTTCCAGCGTATGTTGGATCGACTGTTGGGTCCAGGAATGTACCCACACGTGTTCGTCTACCTAGACGGCATCATTATCGTAACTCGGACATTCGAAGAACACTTAGTGTGGCTCCCAAAAGTTCTCGAGAAGATCTCGATTGCTGGCCTCGCGATTAATCGCGAGAAGAGCGAGTTCTGTCTCTCGGAAGTACAGTATCTCGGGTTCCTTGTGAATAACGAGGGTCTGAAGATCGATCCCGCAAAGGTAGCCCCTGTTCTTGAATTTCCGATCCCGCAAAACATACGACAACTACGCCGCTTCCTCGGCATGGCGTCGTGGTACCGACGTTTCATAGAGGAGTTCGCTACAATTGCAGAACCTCTGACACGGCTCACGAAAAAGGCCCAGGTATGAGAATGGGGTCCCGAACAACAACAAGCTCTCGATACGTTGAAGCAGAGGCTAACGAGCACTCCTACGCTCGCCTGCCCTGACTTTGCGTTACCGTTCATGCTACAAACCGATGCTAGCGGAGTCGGCCTCGGTGACGTACTCACGCAGGTAATCGAGGGTCATGAACGGGTTATCGCCTACGCGAGTCGCGCTTTGACCGCGCCTGAGAGAAGGGTCTCGGTGACGGAACAAGAATGTCTTGCGGTACTATGGGCGATACGGAAATTCCGTTGTTATCTCGAGGGGTATTCTTTTACAGTGATAACAGACCACAGTAGCCTTCGATGGTTACACAATTTAAAGAACCCCACAGGTCGACTAGCTCGGTGGGCTTTGGAACTGTTGCAGTACAACTTCGACATAGTACACCGCAAGGGCGCGTTGCACCATGTTCCCGATGCGCTCTCGAGGATCCCTGAGGGTCAAGGCGACGTTGTCCTGTGCGCTCGCGACACTCAAGATGCGTGGTACCGCCGGCGTTTCCGTGACGTTTTACGGAAACCCGATAAGTTCCCAGATTGGCAGGTAGTCGATGGTCGATTATATTTCCATCGACCCGCCGATCTCGCGGATCTTGAATTCGAAGATCTCGATGCTTGGAAGCTTGTGCTTCCTCGCGAATCCCGGCGTGTCGCTGTTCAAGAGTGTCACGCGCTCCCATCGGCAGGCCATTTGGGTGTCAAAAAGACGTATCGAAGTCTATCCACCCTTTACTACTGGCCTAGAATGTTTAAAGATGTTGTCGCGCACGTACGGCAGTGTGAAACCTGCCAACGCTGCAAGGTAGAACAACAGGCTCCCGCAGGCCTCATGGGCCATCGCGTGGTCGATGGTCCCTGGACGACTATCGCAGCCGATATCATGGGGCCGCTCACGCCAGCGTCTACAGGACACGCTTATGTTCTCGTCAACCAGGATCTCTATATCAAATGGATAAAGATCTGCCCCCTCCGGAAGGCAACGGGAAAATCGATCTCGAAAGTTATCGACGATGTAATCGTTACTCGCTGGGGTGCACCCCGAGTATTGTTCACGGACAATGGAACCGAGTTTATTAATCGGGACATCCGTCAGCTCACGGAGCGTGTGGGTATGCGGCATCGGACGACACCGCCATACCACCCGCAGGCTAACCCTACCGAGGACATGAATTGCGTTGTCAAAACCATGATCCGCGCGTTTCTCGAAGGAAATCATCGCGAATGGGACCACCATCAGCATGAGTTCCGGTTCGCGTATAATACCGCGTTCCATAGTTCTCTACAGGTCACGCCAGCCTTTGCAGACTTTGGTCGTGAACCTCCGTCAGCTACCTCGCTCCGACGAGAGGTAGAAGGAGATCTCGAGGTAATTCCGCGTCCTCCTGAGGAATGGATGAGGCGAATGGCCCGTCTGGACACTCTGAGGACCGCGTTCACGCATGCTCTCGATGAGGCCTTCCGACGACAATCCCAACAGTACAATCTCCGTCACCGGGATCGTACGTTCGAGGTCGGCGATCTCGTCTGGCGACGATCGCATACGCTCTCGAACGCAGCCAAGCATGTGTCGGCAGTGTTGAACGCTCCATTTGAAGGGCCGTTCATGATTTCGAAGAAGGTTTCCCGCGTAATTTACGAACTATCGGATCTCGATGGGCGATCGATAGGAAAGGTCTCGGTAAAAGACTTAAAACCGTATCGACCACCGGAGGTACCGGCCTAACCACCTTTTTGGGTTACAGGTCAAGAATGCAGGATACCACCCGATCGTCGTCTTCACGCACGCTGTCCCTCCGGGAGGGGGGAGACGGCGACGCCATGGTCGTGTCCGGGGACGAGGACGCGGGGTGGTTCGATACGCTTTTTCAAGCGACGCTGGAGGTGGGGGAGAGCAAGGAGGTCCTCCTTCGGCCCCCCATGGCGGAACTCGCCCAGGCCTGTGTGGCGACATTGGCGGGGTCAAGGAGTCTGGACGCATGGTCGGCGGGGGCCTTGGTGCGGACGATCGGGAAGCTGGCTGACCGCCCGGCGGACCTGGACGCCCGATTTCCGCACCTGGCCTATGTCGACCTTGGTCGGTACGTGGCGTCCCCGGGAGCGCTGAGGCAGGCTGGGCCGACGTAGCTCCCGACCGAGGCATTGGCGGCAGGGGCAGTCCCTCCGAAGGACCCCCGCGCCAAAAGAACTCGGCGTTCCCGCAACCGTCGACGTCGGGAAGGCCAGAGGGCGCAGGTGCCCCGACCCCTGAGGGTACCGCCTCCGACACCGGCAAGCTCCCGGTCGATTCCGGCACCGCCGATGCTCCCGAAGGGAGCTACCCGGCCACCGGTCCCGAGCTACGCGGCGGTCGCGGCGGCCACCACGGGTGTACTGAGTACACCGCCCGAGGCGCGGGGACCCGTGGGGCCGATGCGCCCGCTGCCGCGCTCCGTGGAGCGGGTGTGTTAGAGCTGCGGGACGGATGGGCACCGGTACACGCAGTGCACGCTCGGCCCGCCCACTGCGGTGTTCTGCCGCACCGGCGTATGCACCTGTCCCGCGTGCACTCACCAGTGGCGTCGGGAGGGGCCGTATATTCCCCGGGCAGGCAGATGCATCCCCCGGGAGGTGCTGAGGACGGCCCGTGTCATGAGACCCCAACCTCGCAACGCGGATCGCCCCACGACTGCGGCACCGGCCCCCGCGGCCCCAGCAGCACCAGCTCCCGGACTCTCGGCGTCGGCCCGTAGGCGACGCCAGAGAGAGAGGAGGAAACTGGCTGGAGAACAGCCAGCCCCTCGAGTTCCGGCCTAGGGCCCTGGGATGGCCCCGACCTCGCTGCTCTGGCCCCGTAGGCCCTTGGGCCTCGGCGATGGAGCTGTTGAAGGTCAGTTCCCGTATACGATTTTAGTCGCAGTTCCCGCACTGTAGGCCTTTGGGCCCAGATCCTCAAGCTCCCGCCTTTGGCTTCAGCTGTAACTCTCGCCTTGTAGACCTTTGGGTTTCGGCGGACGAGGAGAAAGCTGAAGAAAACCAAGTTCCCGTAATCGGCTATTAGCCGTAGATCCCGTCATCTAGACCGCAAGGCCTAAGGTCCCGCAAGGGGCATCTACCCTCGCACCATTGGATCTCGCCACACTATCGTCGCGGGAGACCACACTGCGAGGGTGGTAACGTAGAACGTTTTGTTGATGATTGTGGTTGTCCTCGAAATGTGTATGTTAAATAGATTTTTCCCGTATTACGATTGAGACCTTGTCTCTCGTAAGGTTCCCGTCTTACCCCAAAATTTATTATCGACGAGCAACGGTGGTAAGAGAAAGAGGTCACTGCTACCGAACTGAGGGCAGTGATCCTTTTTCGTTAGTTCCCGTTTCGAGGGGTTAACCCTCTCGCAGACTTCCCTATGACGAAGTTGCAAGTTTCACGCTGATAAACCGTGTTAAAGGTGAGTCGTTAACAACACATGCTACAAGTGTTAAAGATCCCGAATTATTCCCGCAACCTTTAGGTTGAATTCAAGGAAGACTACCGGAGTTGTAGTTCTCGTAATTTTCAGATTGGCTACTGTTTCCAATTCTCGTTCGAAGCCTCCCCTAAGGGGTGAGGAGTTGTGACGTGATTTTTTTTAAATCAGCGTAACAAAAATCACAGGCAAATGAAATTGCGTAAGTCACTACCGATTTTCGTTGCTGTGGATCTCGCTTTATCTTACCTCGACTGTTTCACGTTACCGTTCGGTTTCCGTACACTCTCGATCGAGATATTTTTGTTTTTTGTTTTGTTCGACTATTCTGTTAACCTTTTTTTTTGTTCTCTCTCACCTTACGTTCAGTTTTGGGTCGAGGTTCTTGAATTTATTCGGTGGTGTGTAGCTCGAGGTAATGAGCAGCCCGAATAAAGGAGAGACTCGACGAGGGTTTAGTACGAATACGCAAAAGTCCGGTTCAATCCCGGCACCCCGACGGATAATGCAATACGCTGGAGAACAGGCGGGGTTATAGTTTAGTTCCGGGCAAGGTTGGAACCCCTTGTGCTGTGTCTTTTCTTTTTTTTTTTTTGATGATGTGAGGCCTTGTTTTCGCGCATTGATCAGGGAAAGCGATCGTCAAGATCCTTTAATATTACCACGCTATAGTTTCTCGCTCTCTCGTTTCGAGGATCTCGTGAAATAGCTGAGAGGGCAGTAGTTATCGGTTACGATTCTCGCGATAATGATAATAATTGCTTCCAATGGTTCCCGTAGACAAATTAGTCTACCGAGAGCTGCCCTCGAGGTAACTCGGGCTTCGTCTCGGAATCCCGTGAGTGACAGTTCGGCGTATCGTTCGCGTTCGAGTGGTGCGGTCTCACTCACGCTTACGGTACCTATCTGTCAAGTTCTCGTGCGCGTTCGGCTATTGTTCGGTGGTGTTTCACGTGTGTTGTGAGCAAAAGAATTTCGACAGAAATTCTTTTCGCGTGCAGTTTTCGTCGTGTCGTCAGATACGGATCCCGCCACGTTACTTCAGATACTTTCTGCTGTTTCGGTGAGTTATCCTAAAAAAAAGGTAATTTACTGATCGCGGAAGATCTGCTCTTGTTATGCTCGCCTTGATTTTTCGATCGGCTGAGTAATTTCCGGTGCATTCGCATGCGATTCCGTGACTCTCAAGTCAATATCAGAGAATTGTTCTCGTGTTGAGAATAATTTTGGTTGATACCGCTTGTGTTTTCGTTGGTTATTTTATTGGCAAAAGGATCGCGACCCTTCTACCACAATCCGCATCCTGAGCAGTCGTGCATTTCCGCAACCGTTTGCGCTCGCGAGTGTGTCGGTGATTAGTTTTAGATTTTCATGTTCGTTTCGTCCTTGCGGAGGTCGGCAATCGGTTCCACCGACCTCCAGTTTTAGACTGGTTGTTAGTACCGGCGAAATAAAATTAACTGGCGCCCCCGGGATCTCGTTGCACTCGCGGATGCAAACGGCCGAAGGTGACGTAAGTTTCGGTTTCGTGTCTTCTTTTTTTTCTGCTCCCTTTAGGGTTTGAGCTTAAATTCAGTTTCGGTTCCATTTTTTTTTGCTGTTTTCTTTGTTTGAATTCGCATTTATCGATGAGAGAAAAATACGTCACAATATATAAGAGCCCCAACGATACTAGAAATCGGCAGTAAGGCCCGTGACTTCCGTAGAGACAGTTTACGGGATATTACGCAGCTTCTTATCTAAGACTCTTTGCCGAACGGTCTATTGTTCAACATGAGTCAGACTATCATATCTGAAGATCGGCGCATCGGTGATATACAACCGTCAACCATGTACCGTGTGCTGTCGGACGTTGAAAAAAAACGCCTTGAAGGATCCCTAATTCTCGGTACTACGTACGGCCTCAACCAGTCCGAGACTAAGAGGGTGAGCGTCGGTCTACAACCTCGATCTGATGGAAGTATACAACCGATCGTAAAACTACAGAACAATAACACCGCCGGTGGTATTGTTTTTGAAGCTAAGGACTGGACAATACTGCAAACACATCTTCCCAATATATCAAAGTATTTTGGCGATGGACAAAAGATCGCCTGGGGATCGGGTTGGCGCACTCCAGCGCCAATATACATCTCCGACTGTGAGATCCTCTTCACCACTAGCTACGGCTCAAAATGTATAGTATTTGATCGCCGTGTTGAGGAGCAATCTGCTGATGAGATGACCGAGAGTCAGCTAGAACCCGAGCCACCGACAAAGAAAAAGCTGAAAAATTATTCACCGACCGTTGTGATGCAGAAACCTTCATTCGAGGGCTTACGTGATATAATGGTGTGCACCGACGAGCGCTTCAGACGACTACAAAGAAACACCTGAAACGTACAAAAGTGCGCCGAAGTACTTTGCTCGGAATTACTTTTGCATATACCGGTCAACGAGACGCCGGAAAAAATCAACGAACAACGCGTCAAAGAGTTGATAAAAAATACTTTCAAATCTTTTAAAGACACCGTACAGCATCGAATGGATGCTGAATTTTTCGAACTTAAGTTTGGCATAGTATTCCTCGAGATCACCGTATTGTGCATCGCATTTATCACAAACGAGCTACGAAAAGCACTTACGGTAAAAAATCCCGAGACACCCCAATAATGACAACATATGTAAATATGTGTGTATTGTATCTGTTTATTTGTGACGCCCCGTGACTCTATATTATCTCAAGCACGTATATTAAGCAACAATGACGATCCTAATCATAATATTCATGGTATAGTGTAATTAGATATAAGGCGTACTTGTTTTTGTATCTCCATTGCCCGACATAAAAATAACTTACCTGGAAATCTTGTTTTATTTCACGACTTACCCTCCTGAAAAAATGTACCATCAACCACTCACAGAAAATCGTCAGGAAAATTCTGTTTCACCATTTACAATACTTACCCACCTGAAAAATTTACCAACACTCAAAAATCGCGAGTTATCGATCGTAGGAGAAAAATCTTCGATACCGATGGTAGCTGCAGGACCGGCCGATTTTACCTCGAAAATCTGACGCTCTGGACAAACTCTTAACGGCCAATCAGCGCTCGGGGAATTATGCTAATCAGTCCCACTTGTCTGAGAAAATACAGAGAAAATTCATCCGAGGGAGTGGGGTGGAGCGAAGGTTTTGACATCCGACCGGCGCTCGGGGAATTATGCTAATTAATCCCACTTGTCTGAGAAAATAAAGGGAAAATTCAACTGAGTGAGTGGGGGTGGAGAGGGGATTTTGACATCCAACCCACGCTCGGGGAATTATGCTAATTATTCCCACCTATGCTTATCAAAGGAGTGGGAGGGAGAGGGGATTTTCACGACTAATCACACCTCTGGGAATTATGCTAATTATTCCCACCTATGCTTGTCAAAGGAGTGGGAGGGAGAGGGGATTTTTACGACCAATCACAGCTCGGGGAATTATGCTAATTAATCCCACTCTTACCCACCCCCGGTATTATTATATAACACAATTACAAAAATATAATTTATATAACACAACCGTACCGATTACCGGTACGGTTGTGTAGACGGAAACGTATACAGGTGTAGACGGAACTCGAGTTCCGTGGTACATTATTTCTTGGCAGATTGTCCCTGACCTCAGAATTTGATGGCGGTACATCTAGTTTCCCGTCGCTGCGGCGGCAGTTTAAAAGCATACGGGGAGCGACACCTCTTTGCATCACGACTAAATGGGCGGTGGAAGGAACGAATGTCGATACCTGTGCTGGCGATAGCCGGGCAGCTGTGCGATCTTGAATCCCGAATATATTCGTCTCTTGTGAGTGACGCATCATTGGAATCCTAACTGACGTTTCCAACGAAGAACGCATGCAAGACCTCATTGTTTCATGCAACATAACGCAGGTAAGGAGACGGAGAAGGAAAATCATGTTAAACCTTAAAATATTATTGGTTCCATCGACTACTTTCCGAGGGGTTGTAATAAGAGTCTGGACCACGGTTTGAATTATGGAGACTAGCTGGACCGCGGTGCTTGGACACCACACACTTGGCCGACATGTTCTGTCAAAGCCGGAAATGCGGTATACTCTTTGGCGCGCTATCGAAAAGATGTTACACTGTTATACTCGACAATACCATTGAATGAAAATCGATCTGAATATTGGCAGCATATAAAAAATTGATGACCATACTTAATTGCGCTTGCTTTTGCAAATAGTAAGAACGGCTCACTTATTTTCGGCTTAATACTTTTATTTTCACATATTGAAAACAGCATTTTGAAGAACGAATTGAAATTGTTTTTCGTTCAACAAATATGATGAACACTGAGCGATGTCGATAATAGTACTGCAGCTTGAAATGGTTTCCAGACTGCAGATTTGTCAACCATTTGTCCAATAAAAAATTCGATGATTTCATTTTAAAATTCAATGACTTCAGTATATTTTATTTTGGTTTCAATTTGGAAATGACAACTTAGATTTAAATTTTCGTCGTTCAGTTTCGGTGTTAGTTTAAAGTCAGCATTTTTTTTAATGAAGCCAAATCGCTTAAGTGAGTGAAGACGAGTTTATTGTTTGGCAACTCGTATTTTGGAACAATCCGTTTTGGTATTATCAGAAATCTATTGTTTATAAGGCCTGACTTGACATTTTTGAAAGCATGGACAGTGACAACAAAAAAATGTAGTCTTTGAATCTTATTGCAAGGATGCTCCCGTCGATTCATAATTGTTAAATATCTCGGAACCGATATGTCAAATGCCCTCCGCATGCTTCGATTTGCAAAACCCATCTCTGACGTGACTGTATGCACTCGCAAACCCACTTCTTCAATCGTTTGAAGTACACTATGATCAGTGCATTTGTATACTACCGTTTGTTTTCATCTACTGCCAATACCAGTAAGCATAAAAACTAATATGCGTGATGCTATGCCCGTATGATTCGATAAAGTAACGTAACCGAAGAAAGAATTCGTTGAGGTACAATATACACGACCTGGTCATTTCATTCAATATTAAGCTGCATTCTCTATCTATATCTTTTTCGAATTGACACATTTTCATCCTTGAAAACTCGAAAATTTCTTTACAAACTCCAGGTTGAAATTTCACTTCTTCAAGTTTTCTACTTAAAGCCCGTAGTGAAGGCAGAGGAAATTTTTGTTTTATTAACTCCTGGAATACAGAGGTCCCACATGCAAATTATAATTCTTTTATTGTTATTACTTATTAATATACTATACACTAAAAAACCCCTTTTTTGATTAACAGTCTGCCGAATCCACATCTTTATTCCCGTCTGCTTCCGTTCTCGACCTAGCCATTCTCGCAAATCATCTTATATATTCACATATTTCCATAATCTAATAATTCCCTTTTAAAGTTTCTTCAGTACGCCGAACTAGATCGTCCCACACATCTCAACCTCGCCTACTGTTCTTTCAGATCCCCCTCGTCCCCTCCAATATGGCTCTGCCTCTATCCCTATTTTTATCCCCTTATATAGTTCGTTAAACGTCGACTTATCCACCTTAGCCCGGTTCGCTTGGATGCCCTGCACCATTTTCCTTTGAACTCCCTCTTTTAAAAATGTTTCTATCATTACTCTATCTGCACCATCTGCCCAAATTAGATCGATGATCCTGCCATCTCCTATCTCCCTCATGGCCTTCCTAAACTCTGTACCCCATTTCGATGGATTTCCATTCTGTATAACTCTGATTTCTTCTCTGAAATATATCTTTGGCCATCTATTCTCTTTCATCTTAACTATATTTAAAATATAGTTACCCGCCCTTCTTGTTGCTTCTATTTATATGTTCCGTCTCCCTGCCTCTAGTTTCCAAATGTAGTCTGAAGTATTTCTCGCAACTCCCAGCGCCATTTTCACGAATCTGCCCTGCATTTTCGCAATTTCCTCTCTTCCTTTCCAGCCCCAAATATCCACGCCATATAGGATCTCCGCCTTCACCAAAGAGACCATAAGTTAAAGTTTTTTCTTCAACTTATGTATCTTCGCTCGTTTCATTACCCCTCACACCGAATTAACTACCTTTGCAGTCTTTTCGACTTAAATGTTTCCCACCTGTGTTTCCCGTTGAGGACCAATACCCCAGATATTTAAATTTGTTTATAACCTCGATGTCTTTCTCTTGAAATTCGCAACCATCTTCTTCTTTCAGGCCTCCACCATTCTTGAATACCATAATTTTCGTTTTTCCATCTTTGTTAAGTCCTATCTTTGCTTTGACAGCAAATTTTTCCAGCGATCGGAGTATTTTCCCGAGTTCCGCCAGTTCTCCGCAACAATAGCTATGTTATCGACATATTTTAAGGCGTATATTTTTGCCCCCCCCCCCCCCCCCATAACTGAACCTCCCTCTTGCTTTCTTTCCCACGCGTCACCAACATCATCAAGTGCAATATTAAAAAGCAAAGGACTAAGGGGACAGCCCTGGAAAACCTCACGCCCTGTAGCAAAACTTTCTGCGATCCCAATCTCGGCTATTATATCATTAGTAGTCCAGCCATAAATTCCTTTAATCATATTGTGCATTTTCCCTGTAATACCTTTATCCCATAGTTTTACTAACAACATTCTTCTATTTATCCTATCAAACGCTGCCCGAAAATCCACAAACGCCACGTAAAGCTTCTTTCCCTTACTCCTCAACCTATTATTAATTAATCCATTTAGGACAAAGATATGATCCCTAGTACTCCTCCCCTGTCTGAACGGAGATAATTCGATTTATTTCTACTATTTTCATCAAATAATATTGATCAATATACCTGTTAATTTTTTAGTCGCTCTTGTTGGCGTGATGATTTTTGTTGTTACTTGATTACGTATATTGTTGGAATGGCATTTATGTTTGAGTTTCCGTTTACCATTAACTCTTGGTCTCTCTCGCATAACTTGATCAAAATGAACCGACATGACAATAAATATAAACTAGCATTCATTGAATACAATTCAAATACAGAAAATATTTGATTGATACTGCACTGTGTACCTCACATAATGTTGAATTGTCTGTAGGAACCCAGTTTGCTCGCTTCATATTCGTAATCCACTTTGCACGCCTTTGGACATCTCGAGGAAAGTATACACCATTTTGAAACCCTTTACAGAGGAATTCGTACAATATTCCGCTGCACATCCAGGCATCTTAAGGCTATAAAATGTTTTAGGTTATATCGATGATAGTCGAACCCGTCATATGTAGATACTTTTTTCTGGTAATTGATCGTTTTTATATTATTACAATTTTACAGTTCTCCGATTTATAAAGACATAACAACTTTTAGGCGGCTACAATTTTTTGATGATTTATTCTGTTTCACTAGTCTCTGGTTTTATGTGCCAGCCACTTACACATACATAAACGTGTTTTTAACCTGCGTGCCCGGATGTTTGACTGAAAATGGTGGAACCAATCCGAAATCGCCTCGACTCTTATTACAGGAACTCTACGCTTCTACTTTGCTTCAACCACTGAACTGTGTATTTCCTGGAATGAACACTGCCATTGGTAATGATGGAAACGGCTAGGCCCGAGAGAGATAGTTACTTCAGGAGTATTTCTATCCCACTTTAGCTATGCGATCCTGTAGTCAATTTTTGTATAGTCTTAGACTAATCTCAAACGCATATACGAATACTTAACGCAATAAAAGATAGACACACTTATAATTCGTTACTCTGAAAAAGATGGTTAAAGCGTGTTGTAGATCAACCAATCTTCTCAATTGTAAAAATATTCTCAAGCATTTCTATTACAATAAAATAAACAATAAAATCCGCGCAAGATATAATTATATATAACACCATAAATAAACAATAAAATATGCCCATCCAGGTGAACGTATCAATAATTATCATTTTTTAATTGGAATGTATTTTGCAATTGTATGTTTTGACAGCAATAACCTATTTATGAGTACGTAGTAGGTTATGCTGTAGCTCGCAAAGGGACTCTTTGCGAGTCAAACAAGGATACCTCAAACCCTCACTATCTCTTTTCCACCGAGGGGACGGCACTCAATGCCCTCAGTGCTCGTTCAAGGGAGTATACTTCAGTAGCTTGTGCCAGATGATGTGACGAGCTCATGCTCGGTAGGTATTCGCCACCTATACCGCGGCTTTCAAAAACTCCGTAAGCCACGGTATGGGCAACCTGTATCGTTACTTCTTGACACAATCTCATAGAATAAGTTAATGTATAATATTATCTGTGTATTTTGAATTGTATAATTGTTATAATGATTTAGATTGTTCTACCTCAGCTTTTTTGAATCCTGGTTTCACTGAGGGCACGGGCAAATGCCAGAGCAATTGTACAAAGAAAAGATAGAGGTCCAGGATAAATCACGAGTCCCTCCTCGAAAACACATAAAATATTGCGAGTATACGCATAGTACAAAATTTAAGGTTTTCGATTTTCAGACATCGTAATAAAGCACACGTGTAGAATTATTTGGAAAAAATGTGAGTGTTTGAAAGCGACGCGACTCAAGCATTTAAAAAAGGGTTTAAGACTTTGTAACAGCACGAGCACCTTTCAAAAAGTGCGCCGTCTTGAATAGCGAAATAACGTGGCGATAAATCTATACTATATTCGAGAGATCGATGTGATCGTGCGCGTGCGCTCGTGTAATGATGGGTAGTGATGAGTACTGCGCAAAATCGAGAAAAAGCCGAAATCTCAGGTGCGTGAGTAGAACCCCAAATTCTTCCTCTTTCTCTTCGGGGACATCGAGGCGTCAACACCTACGGGACAACGTTCTGTTTCCATTAGGTGTGGAAGAACCAATATTACATCTCGTGTGAGGGATCTTTGCCTGGTCGGCAAATCTCACGGTGTCTCAACGGTTCCAGCATTCTTCTCATATGTAACCTTCTCCAAGTCCCAGAGAAATAAGAAAGAGCCAACGAGGCATTTTCTAGTCAAAATTCAGATGAGTAATTCAAAACAATTTCCTGAACTAAATTTATATATTCTGGGGAGAGTGATTACTGATATGAACGATATGAAATGTATTATGTGAATAAGAAGGGATGAAATTAGTGATTTATAATGATGGAATGGGTTATGAATTGTGATTGGTGAAATTAATTGTACATGAAACTGAATGGATTAATCGGTCGGTGTTTTGTTTTTCTTTTTTTTTTTACATATATGTGTTATCGTCAGTCATCCCTTATCGTACACATCTGGGAATAATAATTAAAAACGTAAAATTTTACAACCATTCAGTCATATGGAACGCAGTTCTCCAAAAGAAATTCCTTTACATTCTTTTTTTTTCTTTACAAGGTTCTTTCCAGTTTTGTACTTTGTGTGAACAATTAGAAGTCCTTTAAGAGCAATATACAAAGCACCCAGTAACCGCGTATTTTAGCACTCGAACGGTCACATGCCGATCGTAGCTGATCAGCACATGTTTTATTACAGCTCGGAGGTTCGAGATGGACTGCGGGTGCCAAAAGGATTCTGTTTTATGTCACGGACGACGCCGGTCTCCGAGCCTCTCGATACTCTCGGCTCACCAAGATCGGTGGCCCTACGACCCCCGGTCATTTGGGTCACCGCGTGTAGTTACTCTCGCTAACTTTTCTTTTTATCCCCACTTTTTTCTTTAACGAATCGAGAAAACTTTAACATTTTTGGGGGAGAGAAAACTTCGCCTCTTGAGTCACGGTGTCTAACAAACAGTCTCATGACAACTCTCGCGTTATAAGCATCGGTCAATTTTCAGTACTTTTCCGTCGCGTACTGTCGAGCTTTGTTTTGTCGAACTGTTAAATTAGAGTATTATTATTTTTAATCAGCGATTTAAATTATAATGAAAGTGTATTTTAATTCGCAAGTTTGTAAAAGTTTTTAAAAGTGCTTATTAAACAAAGTATATAATTAAATGCATAAGTGTTTTATTTAGTAGTTAAATTCAGTGTTTACCCGGCACTTAGCTTCAACGAACGAATCAGGGACCATTACAACATTTCGAGTCGACTGGCTCGTTTTTTTGTTTTTTTTTTAAATTTTTTTAATGTCACGAGCCAAGCGTCAGAGTTGGCTTGACTCGTTCGGGAGCAATCTCGGTCGCTCGTTTTTGCTGCTGCCTGGCGAATAGAAATTCGTGCCTGACCACCGAGAACAGGAGGGTGAATTTGAATCAGGTTAGCTGTCTCAAAATAATACACCATTAAATTTTAGACAAACACTATATTGAAAATGCATTAAACTCAATGTATCAGTTAAGATTTAAACACCAAACTTAATATTTCAATCAATATTAAAAACTAAACTTAATATTTCAATTAATATTAAACACTAGACTCAATATTTCAATTAACATTAAAAATAATAAACTCAATATTTCAAGTAATACTAAAACACTGCAATACGCACTAATACGAACCCAAAAACTACTAACTTTTACCGAGCTTGCGACAAGAATTCGAAATCGATGTTGCAAACACGAGAGTTATCATGGGACTGTCTGTTAGACACCGTGACTCAAAAGCCGAAGTTTTCTTTTCCCCAAAAATGATAAAGTTTTCTCGATTCTTTACATGCGGTGGCCCAAGTGTTCGAGGGGCTCGGTGGCCGGCGTTGTTCGTGGCATAAAACAGAAGAAGCTCTTTTTGGCACACGCGGCCCATCTCGAGGCGCCGAGCTGTAGTAAAACATTTGGCGACCAGCTACAATCGGCATGTGGCCTGTGGCATGTGTTCGGATACTAAGATATACCTACAGGATTCTTTCAATATTGCTCTCAAAGGCCTTGTAACTGTTCTCGCTTTATTGCGACGTCTGCAAAAGGAAACGCTTAAATCTTATACGATGTATATACTCTGAATATTTTATGTATGTTTGAGCAGGGACTCATAGTTTATCCTGGACCTCTCTCTGTTCTTTGTACAATTGTTCTGGCATTTGCCCATGCCCTGAGGAAAACCAGCATTCGAAAACCTGTGGTGAAACAATGTAAATAATTATAACATTTATACAATTCAAAGTATACAATCACTAAATTATACGTCACTTGCTATATAAGATTATGTCAAGAATTGGTGTTGCAGGTTGTTCAAATCGCGTCTTTTGAAAATTTGAAAGTTGCAGTATAGGTGGCGAATACGTGTCGAGCGTGCACTCGTCCCATTTAAGGACTGCGAGCTGGAGATCGACTTGGAATGCCGAACAAAGCGGACGACCGGAGAGAACGTTCGGATTGCGGAAATCGACCAATATCTACGTAATCACATCATCGCAGTCTGTTTCAAGCATAAATTGTGCTCCATTAATTAAAGTAGCCCACCGCGGCATATACATTTTGTGAACTAAACAGAAGAATTCAAACTTATGCACACTAGCATTTTGGAGCGCAAGGACTCAAGCTTTATCGACATCGGCGTTCGCTTCGTGACCAAGCAACATCAAGCGATCTACTTTTCTCCAGGGAAGGTTGAAACAATGGAATTGTAATAAAAGCACTCATTATCACTTTTTTATCGGGAATCTAAGGTATTTATTCATCTCAACTTCTTTTTTTTTACGCCGACGAAAAACCCCGCTCACCTTTTTATAGGTTAAGTTAGAGACATGGAGCCTAACGCTTCAAAAGACACGCCTCAAGAGAGGTTTAAACGAAATGATAATGATAGAAGCATTCTGTATTCCTCTAGTTATAGTGATGAAGAGGAAAATATGACTTATGACGTTCCTATAGATGCTCAGGCAGTAAAAGAGGTGATTTTAGGATCTGAATTCAGTATAGGTGTAGTACCAAAGAAAAAAACAGAAAACAGGAAAATAGATAAGGGGCTGTCGCAAAACGAGGTGAATGAAGCAAACAACATTGCATCGGTGGTCGGAGGTGACCAGCCACCCAGAAAGAAATTAGCCATTACTAGAGACTTTTTAGAACGCAGAAACCGATATTGTGCAGGAAGCCCCTTTTGTAGTTCTTGTGTCCCAGGAGGTACCCGATAGAGGCAGCAATGAAAAAGGAGAGCCCTCGGGTGCTCCTCCGTCTCAGGGCATCGGCAACATACATCCAATGGTTTTTGGAAAGACAATCCGTAATGCTGCACAGGGTATTGTCGAAATCAAGAAGAAAAGTCGTAATGTGTTTGAGGTGATTTTGTCAAGTTATCAGTTAGAAAACAAGTTTATTGATAAGTTTATTCATCATCGTAACTTACCAAAAACCTGGAAAGCCTTTATTCCTGACTCCAGAGTCACTAGAATCGGAGTTGCGAAAGATGTTGACTGCTTTAGATCTCTCTCAGAGGTATAAATTAAGGAGGGGATTGAGTGTTTAGAGGATCCAATTAGTACTATCAAAATAGAAAATAGTGCGAATTCAAAGACTATCCAGATCGGGAAGGGACCCGGGTTAGCTTGTTCCTACTTCTTCGATAAAGCTCTACTTGATGACGCTCTTCCTAAGAATCGTATTATTTACAAAGTTAGAGTAGCAAGTAAATGGTAAATGTGGGGGCCCCATCTGACTTTGGTTGCGCGAGTTAAAGCCCAGTATGTGTTAATTGTGGTGGTAATCACTTTGCAAGCAACCGTAACTGCATTACTTTCCTTAGCCAAAAGATAACTAGCAAAATTATGGCACACTTAAATATAGATAGGCAAGCAGCTCTGGATATAATCAAGGCAAAAAGTCTAACAAACATTTACAAAGATGACTCTCTTCTACAGAACAGAACACCTGCCTCAAATGAGTTTTTGAGTGCTCCGGCTCCTTCGTACGGAGGAGGCTCCACCATAAACCAGTGGCTCACCGCTAGCGAACTTTCAAAGAAAATTTCAATAGTGAAAAATCATCAGTAACTCTCTTCGCTGAAACAGCCAAAGGAAAGGAACGAAGCGACTCGCTGTGAAAGTAGAAAGGTTGGCCAAGAGTTGATAGAAAACTCCTCAGGTTCAAGAACCCAGGGGATACCCTCACAGAAAGCAAACGCAGTTGCTTCATCTAATCAATTGGCTTTCTACAAAAACGAAAGCATGGATTCTGTCCCTGTTTTGAACAGACACGAATCCCTCGTACCTCTTCATAATATAAATGTAAACAGTCCAAATTAGGTCAGAAAAGACAATGTCATGTTTACCCTCTCTTCAGGCGTGAAGGTAGTAGACCTAGATAAACAATTCGCAGAAATATTCCCGCAAAGAAACCGAGAACGCCTAAATCCGAGTGAATCGGACGGCGATTTACCCTTGCTTCCAGGCACCAGCAACAGTCCATCCAACAATAATCATAATTCTACTATCTAACTATACAGGAAATTGTAAGCACTATTTAGTTTACTTTCTTTCTTTGTGAGTTTCGCTGTTTCCTCTCAAATAGAGTCAGTGTTTGCAAGTTTGGATCTTATTCATTTTTATTTTATTCTGTTGCTCACGACAACAGTTCCCTAGGAATAGGTTCCCTAAGAATTAAACAATGGAATTGAAGAAGCCTAGTCGGCAAAACTCATGAAATTCCATACTTTAATTGAAAACTCGGATATTTTGATTTCTTCGGAAACCTGGTTTCAAGAAGAGAAATATTGCATGATTCTCTTTTTTTACGTAGTGAGAGCGGATAGAACCGCAAATCGATTGGGGGGAGGGGTTGTGTAAGAAAAGCAGCTTTGTCGATGTTCCGAACGGCGAAGTGGCGCTGTGAGCCGAAGGACGCTTTCCCTTTCCACAGTGTACTACAGCGATCGCGACGAGTCTTTGTAGTCTGTCGTTAATAGTCGAAGAAAGTGGATGGCTTTCTGAGAAAACCTTGTCAAGCAAACCACAGTTATTTTAAGACAATAAAACATTCAGAGTGTACAACACTAAACTTGTGTATAAACTTATTGAATCCTACTTATATCGTTTACGGAAAAGAAGAAAGTGATTCTTTTTGATATAGAGGCTAAAATTGCAAGGCGTACAGAGGTTTTGAAGGTAATTCGGAAGGTGTCGTGAGCAACGAGTTAAAACCTGCTGAGCAGCGTGCCTAAGCGGTATGCTTTGTTTCCCGTATTACAGAGCGCCCGGCAAATGATTCTTCAGAGTCTACAATGTAAGTGGACAAGTTATTTTTGTGCAAACAAAAATATTTTTCATCCGGCGGATAAAATTCAGAGAGTACGGGAAAGCGAACTTGCGTGAAATTCAAGACGTGTGAAAATTCGTACATCTCACAATTACATTCAGAATTGAAAGGCAAAACTGGGGTTCCCGGAATCGGGCTGCAATCCTTTGCAGAGAGTGACCGAGCCGAGCGTGTCGGTACATGCGCGGCGCACGGGTTTGGGCTTGAGCTGGCAGTTGAGTGCTTTGTGGATACGATAAGACGGGACCCATTCGCGTATAGATATTTTTCATAGTGGCACGGAATTTTCGTCAGACGCGTATTGGGACGAATTCGAGGGCGTAAAAGTCTCCAAATCAAGAGTTAGTATGCACGACGCTGTTTAGCTTTGTTTCTTTCTCGTGTGTGGGTGTGCGTGGCGGGAGCTTCGCAGCGAGCTCTTGCGTCTTGTGTTCGGGTGTCGCGGTCTCTCTCTCGTGCGCGTATTCGCTCTTAGAGTTGATGCGCAGCGCTGCAATCGACGATAGTCGCTCTGCGAGCAAGCGGATGGTTTGCGTTCGCACAAAACAGAGGGAGTTTTGACGATTTCTCCGGATATTTCTCGGGCCAGTACGTAGTTTGTGGAATGCCCTTGGTCCCTTGCACGCTATTTTTTTCTCTTGCGTAGATGTAAAAAGGGGTTCACATTTGCTGCCGTGCTGTTAAGTTTAATTCACATTCAGAGTAAAAGAGTTAAGAGTGAGTCGAGTTGTGGTTGATAAAACTCTCCCATTTTGTGACGATCAAGTTCATGAAGTTATAGTGTTTAACTATAAGTATATACGAGAAATTTTTTAAAATTTTCGTCATTAAGAATTCAGAGTAAATTTAAACAAAAGTTTAAATAAATCATAATAATAAGATACACGGAGTTGGAAAAATAAAGAGTGAATTCAAATTAAGGCAATGTGAAACACTCGAACGCGCACCTCAAGTTTTCGGAAGTGCATTTTTTCGCGAATTATGAACGGATCGACGCGAAAATTGAAATACAGACGCCAGTAATGTGAATCTCGTGCATGAATTAGTCAGAATTTTGATTTTCGAAAAAAGAAATTACAGATGATATTATCCGCAGATTCCTGTAATGATAAATATGGGTTTTTTCAATTTTTCGACAAAAACTTAGAAAAGCGACTAATCCATGCACTAGATAGTAAAAAATCACACATGATACGTGACTTACGATTACGATTTGGGAGCGATAAATAAGCAAAACGCACTTCCGAAAGAATTGTCGGTAACTTCGCGAAGTTGTTACGTTTCTCGCGTCTCGCTAGAGGTCGCTGATGGCGTATTTCACCTTTCCCGCGAGCTCGCGCGTCGCGTCCATAGGCGTCGCAACATTCAATTTTGCGTGTCTTGCGAGGTCGAACGATCGAAAATGCGGAACGCAAATGCAGCCCACACATCCCAAAACCATCTCGTAGTCTTGTGCGTTACAAATGTGGCAGCTCGTGTCGGTTACAGTTCGACCAAACACGGGATTTGAAACAAAATTTCGAACACCTCTCAATAATAGAAATATCTGAATAAATGAGGCATATGTTATCAAAATATCAAACGATGTTTTTTTTCGTCGAATTTTTTATATTTAGGGCAAACAACACTGTTTTTCAGAATTAGTCGGAAATTTCTCATCGGATATGATTTTCAATCTTTAGGAAATCGAAAAAAAGTCGCAAAAAAACCCAAGGACGATATTTGAGGGTTCGACTTTATTCAATGAAAAATTCAGAAATGAAGACATCGAGCGCTGAACGCCGTATTTCTTAGTGAAAACGTTTTATTGAACTCTAAAAGTTTACAATGGCGGTACAGTTCTTCCATTCAAGTGCGTCAACGAGTTTCGAATAGTTGCGTTTTTTTGTTCTCAATATTTTTCATTTAGCCGGTGCTTTGGCCTAGTGGATAGTGTGCTAGCCTCTAAACCTGAGCATCGGTAGGTCGAGGGTTTGAGTCCCGCTGCCGTCGTTTTCCCTGAGAATAAATATTCGGGCGCGATGTAGCTCCAGGTATATGTATATATGTATACCTGTAGTCCGAGTTTTTACATTTCTTAGTGAAACGCGATTAGCTCCGGGGCGCGAAGCGAACGTGAGACCGACTGTATCGACAGAGGTTTTCTGCAGTTTCCCTCTGTCCTCTGAGCTCTGCCCAGAGGCGAATGCGATACAAGAGGGGAAGTCGGCTGCAGCCGCATGGGGACCTGGCTACTAATCCGGGTCAGACCCTCAGGGGGGGACTGGCTACTGACCTGGGCCGACCCTGTAATAGGACTTAGTACATGCAAGCGGGGGAAAATGCGCAATAAAAAAAAATATATATTTTTCATTTATTAAGAAGGCGCTCTTCGTTGTAAGCGATTATATGCATTTAAATATTCGCGCCATCGAAGAATTATTCAGAGCGCGACCCTATCGATCAGAGGCGAAAATAGATCAAAAATAGAGAGAGAAATTGCGCTTGCGCAATTGTAGACAAAATTGAGCCAACGAGATTTTCTACAGCGGGCGACGCTAATAAAAATTGAGTAATGTAAAAACATTTTTTATATATATATGGATTTTTTATGTATTAGTATGGAGGAATGGGTTAGGGTTTCATAGGTGTGTGGAATTATATGCCAGATAAATTGTTGAATTGGTGAGAAATTTGAGGATATAATGATAATGTGGAAGTTTATGAACACGTGATCGATATTGAAAACATTGGTTATATTGAAAAGAGAATTTAAAGTAAAAATAAAATGGGATGTGATTCTCTTTATTTGTGTAGTATTATTTTGTGATTATTAATTCCAATTTCGTTTCGGATTATACAATGAATAAATTTGGGACAGCAAGTTCTAATTGTTATATCGTGTTGTATTACTGCGTAATTCTACGCAGATTCGTCTTCTTTTTCGTTTCCTTCATTCTGATTTTGCTTTTTCGCCTCCTCGCGCTTTACTTTATTTTTAATTTTTTATCTCTCATCGGCTAATAATCAATAATAATCGGATTATTATAAATAATTATTATTAGAATTGTCGTTAATTTAAACTGGGCATTATGCCTATGTCTCACTTTATTTCGATGCTCGGCCATTTGGTGTGCAATACGGTGAGCATCGCATTACTGTCCAGTATGTACTTGACATTGCACTCGAGGAGCATAGCCTGTCCGGCATGATACTTTACACTGTCATAGGGATTGCGGCGGTGCAGACCGTTGTAGTGATACAACGGGAATGTCCCGAAAGCAACAACCGCTTTTATCGTCGTCCGGCGGTAATAGCAGCCGAATTTGTATACGTGTACGTACGCGCCGTCGCGGGGCGAATTACACTAGCGCTATTTCGGACCGTAAGCGAGCCGGTTTTCGGACAAATTTCGTCGTGATATATTTGGTGCCCGAACCAAAACAACGGTGCTTCCATTATTTACCTGAAAAAAAAAAAATTACGAGTCAAATTACGGACAAATGACGTCCGGTAATATGTTTTCCGGTATAACTACAGTTCAGCCAAATGTTTTTTTTTTTTTTGGTCAAATGACGGCCTCTTTGTGTGCATACCTATCGTCAATCTGTCTAATAAACAGGCGTGTTAGAAAAATTTGTCTTTACAGGTCCACGCAAAAAAATCCAAATGACGACGTAACTACAGGTAAGGAAATCGCAGATGTAATAGATATAAGTGACAATAATGCAAGAACACAGGGCCATGTGGTAACTCAATCGATCACTGACTCTTTGGAGACGGAATCTACTCGAGAAATACATTGTTCTGGAAAAAACCCTGCAGTATCCCACGACTTTTGCGACGATGTACATACTGACTCGCCATGTTCAGGCGACGATGTACATCTAGACTCGCTATTTTCACGCGACGATGTACATCTAGACTCGCTATTTTCACGCGATGATGTACATTTAGACTCGCTATGTTCACGCGACGATGTACATCTAGACTCGCTATGTTCACGCGACGATATACATCTAGACTCGCAATATTCATGCGACGATGTGAATCTAGAATCGCTACATGTTCAAATGAACTAAAACTTGACGATCTGAATATAAACGGTCGGCGTATAGTCGATCTGAATTTCTTATTTGAACAACTTCGTGAGCTGAGCAGTATGCATGAAACCTCTTGCAAGTGTCTCTTCACGTCGTTGAGATTACATAACTACGTGGATCGCGGTTTGAGGACACAATTGTTCTTTAAATGTAGCAATTGTGATTACACCAGCAGTACCTGGACTGATCGCGACCATGCTGGTACGATGGGAATAAACGAAGGTGCTGTTTGCGCTACAATTAGCACCGGTACAGGATATAGCGCGCTGCAGGAATTACTTTCGACCATGGCCATTCCGTGTATGTCCCACGTTACGTACAGAAAATAAGGGATAAACTGTATGAAAAGTTTCTTGCATGCTCGGAAGAAGAAATGCAAAAGGTCGCAGCACTAGAACGAGACATTGCCATCAAAAATGGACACGTTGTAAATGGCATTCCGTACATCAGTGTTATCGCAGACGGATATTGGGCGTAGCGATCATACCGCGGTGGCAAACATGATTCGCTGTCTGGTACGGCGCTTATCATGGGCGCCAATACTAGCGAAGTATTATACGTATTATTACTGCGTAATAAATATTGCGCAGATTGTTCTAAGGCTGAGAATCTGAACAAGAATCCCAGCCAGCATAATTGCTATAAAAATTGGGGACGCGATCAGAGTTCTACTGCTATGGAAGCTGACATAATTGTCGAAGGTTTCAAGCAGAGCGTCGATACGCGCGGCTTGATATATAAAACTTTAATTGCTGATGGCGACGTAAGTACGTTTAAATCTATTCGAGACGCAAACCCATACGCTGATCACGGCGTTATGGTTAATAAAATCGAGTGCAGTAATCATTTGTACCGTAATTTGTGCAGAAAGGTAAGAGATGCGGCAAAGTCCAAAATCACATCTCACCCTGATAAAGGTGTCATCAACAAAGGACAATTGCAGTCATATATCACGGGTAGCGCTTTGCGAATGCGCACACTTTTTACAAAGGTACGTAATACTCGCAACGCATCGGCCAATTCGAAAACGGAGAAGGCAGCGCAACTACAGAAGGATATTTTTATTATCTTGCGTCACGTTTTCGGTGATCACGGTCAGTGTGATGCCTTGCCGATTCAGTGCAAGCCTGACGATGATGAAAACAATTTGATGCCTCAGCTTCATAAAATTGGAGTATATAGCGCTGTATACGAGGCGGTTCGATATTTGAGTTGCCACGCGGATAGTATGTTGGAAAACGTCACGAATAATGCCGTAGAGTCGGCTAATTCAATAACTAATAAATTTGCATATCATACATTTATCAAGCCATGCAGGTCTGATAACGATATGCACATTATTGGTGGTAATGCTACCAGACATTCGTGTTGTGTTCATTACAATGATTCCAAGGTCATGATATATGATAGTTTGGGCAGGCCTGAGTACGATTTTTTGCACGAGGAGGAGAAAAGGTATCTGCGCAAACGTTATCCTCACATTGTAGTGGACGATATCATTGTTCAGCCTGTTACTAGACAACCTGATCCGTACACATGCGGGGTCTATGCCGCAGCGTTCGCAACTTCTATAGCTTTAAGAGATGACCCTGCGCAACTAGTCTACTCGTGCGATGCACAGAAAATGAGAGTGCATTTACTAACAATTATTGCGACTCGAAAATTGGCTGCATTACCAATGGCGTAAGCGCATGTCCACATTGTAGCTGCCATTTCGTTATTGAAAGATGCATTATTGGTACGTTAGAGAACCCTGCAAATGGGTTTCTAATTTGTTATGAAGACATAAAAGACAATTGTTGTCAAACATATCCGGCCAGAACGTGAGAGAAACGTGCTCATACATTTGTGTGAGTGGGTAAGCGAGGGTGGGCGTTTCCGTCGCGTTTCTAAAAACGCTGAACACGTTTTAGACTATTTGTCATTGCATACCAGATGAATTTCATGCCAGAACGTGACGGAAACGTGCTCATAAATTTGTGTGAGTGGTTAAGCGAGGGTGGGTGTTTCCTTCGCGTTTCTAAAAACGCTGTACACGTTTTAGACTATTTAGAATGGTATCCAATGTCAGCAGTATTTGTTAGCTAAGGCCAAGGCTTTCCAAAGAAAGCAGCAAATAGGTAAGTATTTGTTCATCTCAACCGGTAGTGTTTATTTTTACTCCTTTCACGGACTTCGGGTCACGCAGTTCATAAAAATAGCAAATTGCCTCCTACTGAAGTGGCAACATCGCCGGCCTCGGATAGCGTGCCACAACGAGGGCGATTGCGCGATGACGTCACCCTCAGCTGTATGATATATCTCAGTATATCTAATGATATCGAAGAATTCACCGTGTGCCGTCTTGGGCGAATATCAATTTGCCGCCGCAAATCAAACTATCGCATTGTGTATCGCGAGCTTCGGTTTTGTTTCCCCTTTTTTGTCCACCTCGATCGTTGATGCTGCAATATTTCTCATTATTTTGCGAGCGAATGGAGCCGATGACTTTTCTTCCGTTTCCCGCGCAAAAGTTTCTGGGTTTTTTAAATCGGCCTCTCGCTTGTCCCGCCACTTTTCAACGCCTGCTATTCGAAGCTGCTAACAATGTACTCTTAAAAACTAGGGTGTTCGGCAACGCTTCCAAAAGTGCGTCGTCAGGGGATTGGTGCGCTGCGCGATCCAATCAGCGCCGTTGGCGCGACGACGATGCTTCGCAGAGATAAGTAGGGAGATGCACAACGCTCGGGTTTTTCGTGGTACCAATTCGATGGCGCTAAATCATCGCGGCGAGCTCGAAAGCTCGATCTTGTGATAATCGCCTCTGGCGATATTACAGATTCCCGGGTAGCCGGGGTGAATGTGATCACCGTTCCGACTGGTATTACATGGATATTATATGGCTGGATAATCACGAACGACCAGCCTGGTGGGGGGAAGAGTTCTTCTCCGCCGCTCGCTTCTTGTATAATCAGAGGTCGGGCTTCTTTGCCGCGGATGGATGTTATTTTTGCTTTTCTTTTTTGTCCAGCAGCCTACCGGAAAATTTGCGCGCACTGCAACGTACACCTCATGCCAGGTTAATCGCCAAGGTATTACGTAGATGCGAGGAAAATACGTGATCGGCAAGCGAGCGCGCAACTTTTGTACGACTTTCGTACATTCTATGTCAAAGCGAACGTTTGCCCGTGAGCCTTTCGGCACTTACTTTTGCCTGAAGGGTCCAAGGCTCGAGAGCGAATAATTTTTTTTTTACCTACAAGTCTGAGCTAATTATACACACTGACTATCCCTATATTAGTTTCTAAGGGAATTTGCAGAGTTTTTTTTTAACATAGAAATTTCTCCAATCCGGGGTAGCCTTATAACAACAAAGATTATGCATCATATGCTTATCGTATATGAATACTGACGAAAAAAATGCCGAAACGATCAAGAAGATCTCAAAGTTTCATTTTGAGCTTTTCTTCATCGTTTCGGCATTTTTTAAAAATTAACACTCATAGCGGATAAGTGTGTACGACTTCGACTCACTTTATCGTAATGTATTGTTTGGCTGAGTCGGTAGCCTGTCAGATTCACATTCGGACGGTACGAGTTCGATTCCCAGAAGGATTAAATTTTTTAAAAAATTAACATTAAAAGAAGAATTAAATTTTTTTTAAATTAACATTTTCAAAAATGCCGAAACGATCAAGAAAATCTCAAAGTTTCACTTTTAGCTTTTCTTAATCATTTCGGCATTTTTAAAAAATTAACATTCATAGCGGATAAGTGCGTACGATGTCGACTCAGTTTATCGTGAAGTATTGTTTGGCTGAGTCGGTAGCCTGTCGAACCTTGGACCCTTCACTCAAAAGGAAGTGCCGAAAAGCTCACAGCCAAACGTTCGCTTTGACAGAGAATGTACGAAAGTCGTACAAAAGTTGCGCGCTCGCTTGCCGATCAAGTATTTTCCTCGCATCTACGTAATACCTTGGCGATTAACCTGGCATGAAGTGCACGTTGCAGTGCGCACAGATTTTCCGGTAGGCTGCTGGATAAAAAAGAAAAGTAAAAATAACATCCATCCGCGGCAAAAAAGCCCGGCCTCTGACTTTACAAGAAGGGAGCGGCGGAGGAGAACTCTTCCCCCCACCAGGCTGGTCGTTCGTGATACCAGTCGGAACGGTGATCACATTCGATGATCACAAAATCGAGCTTCCGAGCTCGCCGCTCCGATTTAGCGCCATCGAATTGGTACCATGAAAAACCCGAGCGTTGTGCATCTCCCTACTTATTTTTGCCCCCGGTGTTCAGGCACAGGGAGCCCCGGGTGTCGGACGAGACCCAACCTGCACGGTGCCCCAGCGCCATCGTCACAAGCCGGTAAATTAGGCAGTTTCCTGTTCGTCCCATAGACACTCAAATTCGCTTTTCCCTGTATCCTGGCCTCGAGCCTCGTGTGTTCCTTAGCCAGCGTCTCGAAGGGGCTCAGTAGCCTCTGAGGGTGTGTAAAAATAAACATTTTTTTTGTTTTTTTTTTAACGGCAAAAATGTGTATTCTGACGTCAATATACACCTATGCGGAAAACGCGCCTATATTTTTATTTTTTATTTTTGATTTTTTTAAATGTAATATAAAGACCTCGATTGAGGCACCTCTAAATATAATTGGATAGTGAATTCCTTCGGCACGCACGATTGTTAGGTCAACCCCTCCAGTTTAAGCCATGAAGACCAAAGTGTTACGTCCGGAGTAACAAATTATAAAATTGCCCTATTTTAGACCTTAGCAACGGCTAATTGGTCTGGGATCTGGGCAGAACGATTTGACAAATTTATTTCTATATTCTTGTAAAATGCGAATCGAGGGTCGGTCTCCGGAATATGCTTCGATTTGAGGAATCTAATTATAACATCTATTTTCTCGAGTTTGTAATCCACACTCGGGGTGAAGTTAATGTTGAGGGATTCCAAATATTCGCTAGTCATATATCCGTGAGATTTATTCCTTGAATAACCATGGAGTTCTGAATTCAGTTTCCTCAAATAGTTCTTTTTACCCCCGGAGCGAGATTTACCCATTTAAATAAGAATAATGTTCGAGGAAAAATAATTCTAGAGGTCAGAGAGATCGCGGTGGTCCGCGAAAAACTCTGGACTCTTAGAATTAGCCTGAGGACTAAGAATTCGCGGTGGACCGCGCAAAACTTAATGTCGTCAAAATTGTTTTGTGTATTCGCGGGGGTCCGCGCAATACTCTGTGTTTGGTGAACAGGATTTCGAGAATTCGCGGCGGTCCGCGCAAAACTCTAGTCTGTCCAGTGAAAGTGTGAACGTGTGTATATGTGTGTGTGAGAGAATTCGCGGTGGTCCGCGCAAGACTCTGAGTTTGAGGAATTGAAAAAGACAGAGAAATCGCGGTGGTCCGCGCAAGACTCTAGACTATTTCAGTGGGTTGGTGAAAATTTCGAAGTTTGTTCTTACCACACCTTTTAATGCCTTTGAGATACAGTTTCTTCGGAGTTGGTGGTTCGAGTTTTAAAATCTTAAGACTGATGAATAGTACAAAAATCGCTGCTTAAATACTATTCGAATCGCATACTAAAGCTATGGGAACGTTGGAGAGGGCAACTTCTTTGGACCCTTATTGGCCCAAAAAGTCCCCGTCTCCCACTTCCCAGTGTCACATAGAAACTTTGCTATGTCTTAACCTTAGCCTATATTTTGGAGGGGTTGGCGGGGGTGAGTTCATCTGGCCTAATTGGTTGAGACTCTCCACCTCCAACTTCCTAATTAACGCGGGGGAGATTTTCTCTCGGCTTGGCCTCTAGCTCTGGGCCTAACGCCTCCCTACTCCTCAACTACCCCTATCTCCCCGCTCTTCTGACCCCGTGACGCAGTCCACCCTGCTTGGGTCGTGCAGCGATGTCTGGAGGGTTGCATGCCCCTGGCGCGTACAAACTTGGGGATGTAACAAAAGAAAAGTGCGTTAATTTGAAGTAAAAACGATTTTTCTTACTTTTCCTTGATAACCTGAGAAATACCGATTGCTTCACTTTAAGATTTTAACTTATAATTATCGCACTTTTCTTTGGTCTTCAAGGCTTAAATTCGAAGGGTTGACCTAAAAATCGACTGTGCCAAAGGTATTCACTGGCAAGTAATATTTGGAGGTGCCTGAATCGAAGTCTTTTTATTGCATGACATTTTTAATACAAAAAAATGTATGCGCGTTTTCCGCATACATACTTTTGCCGTAAAAAAAAATAATTACGTTTTTTTTACATACCGTAGTTCAGTATGCAAATGTTTGTCCTGAAATTTAAAAAATCTTAATTTCGGTTGCTCCCGAGATGATGATGCAGGAGCAGAGTTGTAAATCCCTAAATCTCTTAGAAATTAATTTGATTGAACAACTGCTTTTCTAATTATTAATTATTAATAATAACACGGAGTTATTATAATGTAATGTGTACATTTTTACCGGCTGCAACGAATATTTATTCTGAATCAAATTTCATGGTAATTTTCCTGAAAAAAATGGAAAAATGCGGTTTGCTTTACAAAAGTGATGGATGAACGTAATCTTCCATTTTTTTTTACGTTTGCTCACAATTTTTTATCGAAAATGAGGCATCTATACGGCTATTCAAAAGTGTACACATCATTTTACAATTTCCGCGGGTTATTATTATTAAACCACACCTACAAAACAAACCGTACTGTAATATTTATTTCGTTAAGGGATCATCTCAGTGTGAAATTAAAAAAAAAAATCGTTTTTTTGCATTTTCGGATAGAATACAGTGTTATGCACATTCTCTGCAAGTTTCAAGTCGATATTCGAATTATTTCGGTCGCTACAGCCTTTCTTAGAAAAAGGGGTTGTAGTGTCCACCAGCCAAACGACAAACTTTAAACGCGTTTTTCTCGGAATGGTGTTTTTCAAAACGGTGGTCACTCTCGGAGGACGAGTTGTAAAGCTATTCCTTTGAAATTTGGACACAATATTCTTCGCGACATTCTTTAGGTCGATACGGAAGCTTTTTTTTTTTAAACTTCCTACTTTTTTACGAAGAACAGTCGAAAAAATAGGCTAAATTTGACACTTTTTTTTCAAACCGCTGCCATTTTATCAATTTTCATCAAAACAAAAAAAAACCTCCATAGCGACTTAGAGGCTTTCCTACAGATTAATAACCACTTTGAAATTTTTGTTTCACATTGAAATTGCGACCCCTAGCCTGGCCACCGTTTGGCTACTTTTTTTTACCGGTCTTTACAATAAATAATAATAACATTAAACAATAAATAAATCCGTTCAAGAAACATTATTTTGTGTTCTCCATAAGTGCTTTAATTTGAAAAAAAAATCAAATCGATTAGCTTATTCGAACTATTACAAAAAAAATTGCCAAAAGCAGCTTTTTTTCGGGGCGTCACACTGAGATGATCCCTTAAGGTGGGTCGATCACCAGAGGCTTTCCAAGATATAAATCAAGGTTTTAAATATATTATAGATCTGCTTCAAGCCGAGCGATATCTAAAATTTGAATCAGACCAACCGTATAGTTTTTTCAGATATAAAATCGTGAAGTTGAGACTTCTTACGCGAATTCCCATTACTGAATTCATAAATGAGCGTAAAATTTCACATGTACATATCATTAGATATCCAAAATCCAAGATAGAAATTCCAAAATCAGAAATTTATATGTTTTGAACGTTTCAAATACGAAAAAAATTAAAAAACATGACGTTACCGTAGATTAAGGACGAAATATCGGTTTAAAGTTGTCATTAAACTCGCGAACACAGGCAGATTTATGGTATATTTAGGCATCGGCTACTCGATGAATAGCTGTCAACATTGCCTTCACGGACGCAAATTTACTTACACACTCATCTTTGTCTTCTAAAAATGGTTTGCACATAAGGCATGAAAATTCTAACTATTAATTTATGAATAGTTAACTGTAAGTTAGAAAGTTCTTTTGCTATCCGATTATAATCTTTATAACCTTTGATTTTTGACATTTGAAATTTGACGACGAGCTTGTCAAATCAAGTTCTCAATATTATTTTTTATTAGTTTTGGGCAGCTCAATATTTTGTTGAACCTTCATATTTAAGTCTCTCAAATTGGTAGCTTTTTAATAACACACGCTTGATTGTGTATTACGTTATTAAATTAAAGTTGCATGTTTGATTACTACGGTGGTGATCGACCCACCTTAAGGAATGGAGATTTACAACTGCGCAGGAGGAAAATCCGGAGTCGGGTTTTCAGAAATTATCATTTTTTAAATTAAAAATTTTTTTTTTTTATTTGACGGGAAATTCCCTTGAAAACACAAACAAATACAAACAAAAAGATAGAAAAATGTTACAAAAAAGTTATAAAAAGATACAAAAAGATAGAAATATAAATGAAAAGAAAAAATGGAGACAATATAAAAGAATAATAAATAAATAGATTACATATATGGTGGCCTCCGATATGGCACCGTTGGCATCGCCGGTTGATACCCCTGAGGTGCCATCGGTGCAATATATATTGGGGCCACCATAGCAGGCGCGGGAGTAGCCGCCGGCGTGTGGCAGCTCAGGACAGCTTTAACAGCTTCTTTTATTTGCTGGAAAAATATAAAACACAAAAAATGCGGTTATTTAAAGCGATAAAATGTATGTGTATGTATATATATATATATGTGTGTATTGTGACGGAACGTCCACCGACGTGACGTCACAAGACCGAGCGAGCACGGCCGGCAACATGAAATTGCCCCACTAACTAAAAAACTCTTAATTGACAAACCGGCCGAACCCGCTCGGAGCCAGACACGTATACCCAACGCATGAATAAAAATTACTAATCGCCCTTTAAACCAATAAATAAAGGCGATTTAACGAGCTAAGAACGCGAGAGAAACAACAGAGCAATATAAGACTGAGAGAGGTGTAAAGCGTATACCTCTATACCACAGCGAGGGGACCACCCAAACTAGCCACGATCACGATCGACGTAATAGGCCAGTAGGCGGAGCCTACTACGCGAAACCGCGACCTACCCATGTGCAAAGATCCCCCAGCAGAGGCAGCAAGCCACGCGCGACAATGTCCGTACGGCCCAGTACACTACGCCCGGCCCACGCGACAATCAAAAATTAATAACGCCAATAATTAATAAATAACATGCATAAAAAACACACTACTCTAAATAATAAAATCCGGAGTGTTCATCGGAACTCCAAACTTACACTCCAATAAAAAACAACGCAAAAACATTATGCAAATTTATATTTAATTTGCATAAACAAACAAATAATTAATTAACAATAAGAGCAACGAACTCCAGGATGACCCCAGAATTAACCATGGAGAAAACCAACCAAAACGCCCATTACATCACAATAAACAATCGAAAACATCCAAATCGATTATCAAAACCTACGTTTACTTGCACCAAACTAGAAACAATTATTCAATAAAACAGGAAAAGACGTCTCAAGACGCGGAAAACAGCAGGAAATCATGGAAAAAGGGGAAAACCTGCAAACAACACAAAATCAACAATACAACGCTCAATTACATAAAAGAAACCTGGACAATACAAAATATCGATCCACAAATCAACTCACAACAACACACAATTTTGAATTTCCAGAAAAAAACCTACAAATTAATAACTTTTCGGAAAAGAGAAAATAAACCCTCCTCTAAACCTATCCGAAGCACGTAAATCAAACCCCAGACGCCACTTGAACCTCCAAGGCATTAGAGCGACCTCCTCGAATTATTAGGCGCACAAAATCACGCCACTCTTCCCCTGAAAATCACGCGATTTCGGAAAATCACGCGACATCACGCCACCCTGTTGTCACCAATCAGGGGACGTTATAATGTCACGCGATTACCCCTTCGAATCTCCCTCCAATTGAACACCGGGAGGGTATATAAAGGAGATGCAGACACGATGAAGCTCTCTTTCGATCAAGTTAAATTCACGGGAGCACTTAAGGCCCTTTAAAGCCTCAAATAATTGTAACCTTCGTTTGTTCAGTATTAGTGTGCGAGACGGCGAACTTTGATTCCCACACATCGCGCTGTGCCCATCTGGGTTTGTCGAATCGTGCAAGATAGGAAACTTTCCTCAATCAGAAAGGTCCCCACGCATGGCGCGTGCCTACCCTACGATTGAGGAGTTAGGGCATCTTTTTCGTTCGGATCCCCACGCATAGCGACGTGCCTATCCGTAGCGAGAACGATAAAAATTGGTGGATATCAGCACCACGAGCATTGCGCTTCGTCTTGCGAGCCACCACACCCGGCATACGGTGGTGTACCTGACGTGAGACGCTGAAGTCCACGAAAGGGCCAGAGATACACCTTGCGAATGTGCTGGATCCTGAAAATACTCTCCCGAATCAGAAAAGCAATTATTGTCTTTTTTAAGACAATCAATTGTCTCTCTAACCGAGACGCGATTCGAGCGAGTGACCAGGCAAACAGTATCGCAATAGAGGTATCTCTGCGAGCCCCGTCTGCTCCGGTGCGATACGTAGCTGGTAGCGTAGGAGAAAAAGAGACAGCGACAAAGACGTTGAGTAGGCCTACTCGCAAGACGGACCCGACTCTACGAACGATGCATCGCGCTTTCTATGCCGAATAGACGCCAGCGGCTTTTCCACCTCAAACAGCCATATAAAATCTTTTCTTTTCGACCACCTATTGCGTCACTCTCATCCGGAGAGTAATCATTGCGACACCGTTAGAATTAATAAATTAATTAAGAAAAGCAGTCCAATGATTATCCCACCGATTCAGAAATAAGCCCATGATTATTTCTTATTGAGATCGCGGATGAGGACGTCCCGATAAGGGATAGCAGAGTCGCACTGCCATAAAAAGCGAAATCATTAAAACATTAGTGAGTTGAGTGTAAAGCTCCATACGGCGGCACCCGTTCGTCGTATGACCTTAGAGTCTATTTTTTAAAATCAAGTTTTCGAGTATTACTCGCATAAATAGCAGGAGTAGCAGAATCGCACTGCCATAAAAAAGCGAGATCATTAAACGCATTTGTGAGTTGAGTGTAAAGCTCCATACGGCGGCATCCGTCCGTCGTATGACCTTCGAGTCAATTTTATTTAATTCAATTTCGAGTATCACTCGCATCAATAGCAGGTTAGAAGGAGTAGCAGAATCGCACTGCAATAACAAGCGAAATCGTTAAACGCATTTGTGAGTTGAGTGTAAAGCTCCATACGGCGGCATCCGTCCGTCGTATGACCTTCGAGTCAATTTTATTTAATTCAATTTCGAGTACCACTCGCGTCAATTAGAAATCGCGGAATAAAAGGGGCCGAATTTGTTCACGAAGAGCCGGAATAAATCCTTTTATCACCGTCCCAAGAACCTTCTTAAAGTACCTCGTTTTCTGAGAGCCGATGATGAGGAAGGTCAATCTCGCCCACGGGCACATGGGATAAATAAACTTTCTGAGGCCTCATCAAGAAAACAAAAAAGGAACCACTCAAAATAGCTCCATTCCCAGCCCCGAGCACGAATCCTTGAATCACGAGAGAACCTAAGGTCCTTCCTCAACGATTCAATAAAGTTATTCGCAAAAACTCGACAGTTATTTAATTTAATCATAATTCGGTCATCCATAACAGAGACCCATAATTAAATTCTCGTTTAATTAAATTAAATAATTAAGATAATAAAACGCGAAACGTTTCATTGGCGCCCAACGTGGGGCTGGGCATCACACAGCTAAACCGTGGATCACTCGAAGAAAACGGGAGGAGCAAAATCTCCACGAAAAAAATCGGCCAAAAATATAAGAACAATGGCTGAGACATCCACAGGACAAACGACGGGAGTCTCAACCCCAACAACAACTACAGCGATCTCGACAGGAATTATAAATCTCGATGACTCGCACGTTCCCACAATGGGACAGACTATCGCACTGGCACAAGCCACTCGTCCCAAAGACCGGACTAACGAGCCACCGATTAGCCACGTGTTCGCGTCTCAAGATCAACTTTACGAGACGCAACAATATGACGAAACAGAGAATCGAACTATCCGCGAACGTCTGCGACAACTCGCAGCTACTGCACCAGACGGCGCCAGCTTTCTACCAAAGAAACAACAGCTTCCGCCACCCCCACCACACGAATCGGTGCAGCAGCTAGCAATGCAGTCACTGCTCGTAATGCTAGAAGAAATTCAGCAAAGGCAATTTGCCGAGAGCGTGCTACAAGCGCAGCGGTTCACGGAACTCGACAAAAGATTCACAAAAAAACTCGATAATATCCAGAGCTTCGTAACGGACTCGATCGCGAATTTCCACGACGAAATTTCTAACATAACAAACCCAAATGTACGATTTCACGATACGCGCGTAACAAACGATCCAGTACACAACATCACGCAGACTATCGGCACATCGAGCACACGAGCACAGCCGCCTGAAATGCCACAAGCACTGAATAACCCTGCTCGGGACTCATATGGGCCTCCCATCTCGCCCATAGCGTTGCAAGGGAGATCCGAACGTGGAGGAGAAAGGAATTCACCTCCACGAGAAGCACAAGCGCTCCTCGGCCCGAGCAATGTCACAGCAACATGCGGCAGCTTAAAACTTGAGGCTCCAACATTTAATGGAACCTCAGCCGAGCAACCGATGCAATTCCTCGCCGATCTACGCTGCCATCGTGATGTGTACGTGCCGCGATATCATTTTAAATTAATAATAAATCAATGCATGGCTGGCATCGCCAGATGCTGGTGGAACATCACGCGAGACACAATACGGGACTGGGGACAATTCGAGACTGAATTTAAACGTCGATTCTGGAGCGAAGAAACTCAGAACGCAATCAAAATGAAGTTGGACTACGATTGGTACGACCCGACGAAGAAAGAAACGCGACTTGGCTACGCGCTACGTTACATAGGACTAGCAAAAGACTTACGACCGGAACTCTCGGAGGAGGAAACAGTCAACAAAATAAAAAGACATTTCCCGGACGACATACGGGCCACGATACGAACACTCGGCATCAAAACAACGGCAACACTGCTCGATCTTCTATCATCTTACGACGAGGAAGGGCCGAGCAATCGCGAACGAACAAAACCACCCACTCGCGAACCGTACTGTGCACCGACAAATACGCAACAAAAAACCAACAACGAGAAAAATGGCCAAAGCAGCAATCAAAATTATAGTAACAATTATAATAATAATTACAACAACAACAAACAAGGTTATAACAACAACAACAAACCAACTTACAGTAACAATAACCATAAACCACCGTACAACAATCTCAAACAGCTGAAAGACGAAGACAGAAGTCTGGAAAAACCTCCGTGGATACCGCGTGACAACTCAAGGCCAATTCGAGCCCTAGAGCTTGAAGAAGGAAGTTCGGAGGGATTGGAACTGATAAGTGACGTCGAAGCCTCGGGAAACGAGGAGGTGTCACCTCTCGAGAATTAACTATCTCAGAGGTGACGCTGGGCAACGGTGAGGACATTCGCAACTTTTAGTAACCGAAGACGAGCACCAACCTCCCAGAAATCGACCAAAATGCCGTTATTATTAACTACAATCAACGGCACAAACATAAAGGCACCGATTGATACGGGGGATGAAGTAAGCGCCATATCTGAGCAATTTATGCTCGAGCACGAGGCGATACTGGGAAAATGCCCCATGCTGCCACTCACAGACGGGTCTGCGAGGAGTGCAACATCCGGAAGGGCGGTCAAAGGTACAAGACAAATCTTCGCGAACATCCTCCCCAAAAAAAAAAAAAAAAAAAAAAAAAAAAAAAAAACGATCAAGAAGCGCTGAAAAATTCAATCAGAAACACAAACTCTCCGAATCGAATGTAAGAGAGTAGGCGCTAGCCCGAACGCTGAATGTCTCAAACCCAACAGCGAAAATCACGGCTGAATTTCTACCTCTGTACGAAGACCCATATAATATCAAAACACGCGTTGAAAAGACTTCATATATTATCGAGAATACACGAGGCGACAAGGAGCGTGGCCAGTATCACCTCAGCGACTTACGACCATACTATTTGACCGAAAATCAAAACAGTAGCCAAGGCCGAGAGCATACACTGGAGACGACTCCAAGGGAGACAATTCTCTCACCACCAAACATTAAAATAAATTCATAAAATAAATATTACACCTATGCATGGCCCACCTAGAATTCGGCAGCACTACGAGCAGAAATCAGTCTTCGTTAAGAAACCACCACAGCAACATGGCAAACCATATTCAGACACAAACGTGCAGCAACCGCGACGGCCGCATTATCTTCTCGCGACCGTATGTGCCCGCTCCTCCGCGAAGTGATTCTCGGAATCGAGTACCAAAAACAAATCGAGGGACAAGAACAATTAGTGCGGGAACGGAAAACATGTATCTGTCCTTCTTGGCAGAGGATGAGCGACACCAACGAGAGATGCTGGGGCTGCCACTGGAGGGACCGGTAGCGTACACACGAACCCGCATGCTACCACTCCCCTACATCCCATGGGCTCCAGCCATCTTAATGATGGAGCGGTTGCCTCCACGCTCGACCTCCGGATGGATCCAGACACCCAGAGGACCAGCACTCCATCTGGACCCCCGGGTGGGACAAATACATGCAAGGGAACAGGTGAATAAATAAATAAACAGATAAATTAATAAGTAAATCTATGAATTAACAAACAAATAAACAAATAAATCAACAAAAGAACGAACAAAATTCATGGGCCGACTAACAACAAAAAAAAAAAAAAAAAAAAACACATAAGATAACATTGCCCATTACGTCAACAGCGACGTGTAAGGGCGTTTGTGGAGGACGCGACCGTGACTGCCGCTACTACCCGCCAAAATCGGCGAACCAGGGTTGTCGCGCCTCCACCCCGCCAACCTACCCACCAACGCACAGGCTCGCCGATGGTCACCATCACACCCGAGCTAAGCGCTGTGATCTCGGCGACCCAAAGGTCGCAAGCGAGAGAGGAGAGGGGCCACCACCCATACCGGCCACCAACAACAACCGCGGTCCCCGCACCTCACCCGCCACGCATCAGCCCCGCCGCCTGGCTCGAACGTGACCCGCGCCTCCGCCGAATGCGCTTCGCGAGGTACAATCAACCCAGCACCGAACACAAATGAATAAAACACACAATAATTGAAAAAAAAAATAAAAATAAAATAAAATAAAAATAAAATAAAAGGAAAAACAAACATCCACTTTTTATGTTTTCTTTTATTTGGAAGGGCGTTGTGACGGAACGTCCACCGACGTGACGTCACAAGACCGAGCGAGCACGGCCGGCAACATGAAATTGCCCCACTAACTAAAAAACTCTTAATTGACAAACCGGCCGAACCCGCTCGGAGCCAGACACGTATACCCAACGCATGAATAAAAATTACTAATCGCCCTTTAAACCAATAAATAAAGGCGATTTAACGAGCTAAGAACGCGAGAGAAACAACAGAGCAATATAAGACTGAGAGAGGTGTAAAGCGTATACCTCTATACCACAGCGAGGGGACCACCCAAACTAGCCACGATCACGATCGACGTAATAGGCCAGTAGGCGGAGCCTACTACGCGAAACCGCGACCTACCCACGTGCAAAGATCCCCCAGCAGAGGCAGCAAGCCACGCGCGACAATGTCCGTACGGCCCAGTACACTACGCCCGGCCCACGCGACAATCAAAAATTAATAACGCCAATAATTAATAAATAACATGCATAAAAAACACACTACTCTAAATAATAAAATCCGGAGTGTTCATCGGAACTCCAAACTTACACTCCAATAAAAAACAACGCAAAAACATTATGCAAATTTATATTTAATTTGCATAAACAAACAAATAATTAATTAACAATAAGAGCAACGAACTCCAGGATGACCCCAGAATTAACCATGGAGAAAACCAACCAAAACGCCCATTACATCACAATAAACAATCGAAAACATCCAAATCGATTATCAAAACCTACGTTTACTTGCACCAAACTAGAAACAATTATTCAATAAAACAGGAAAAGACGTCTCAAGACGCGGAAAACAGCAGGAAATCATGGAAAAAGGGGAAAACCTGCAAACAACACAAAATCAACAATACAACGCTCAATTACATAAAAGAAACCTGGACAATACAAAATATCGATCCACAAATCAACTCACAACAACACACAATTTTGAATTTCCAGAAAAAAACCTACAAATTAATAACTTTTCGGAAAAGAGAAAATAAACCCTCCTCTAAACCTATCCGAAGCACGTAAATCAAACCCCAGACGCCACTTGAACCTCCAAGGCATTAGAGCGACCTCCTCGAATTATTAGGCGCACAAAATCACGCCACTCTTCCCCTGAAAATCACGCGATTTCGGAAAATCACGCGACATCACGCCACCCTGTTGTCACCAATCAGGGGACGTTATAATGTCACGCGATTACCCCTTCGAATCTCCCTCCAATTGAACACCGGGAGGGTATATAAAGGAGATGCAGACACGATGAAGCTCTCTTTCGATCAAGTTAAATTCACGGGAGCACTTAAGGCCCTTTAAAGCCTCAAATAATTGTAACCTTCGTTTGTTCAGTATTAGTGTGCGAGACGGCGAACTTTGATTCCCACACATCGCGCTGTGCCCATCTGGGTTTGTCGAATCGTGCAAGATAGGAAACTTTCCTCAATCAGAAAGGTCCCCACGCATGGCGCGTGCCTACCCTACGATTGAGGAGTTAGGGCATCTTTTTCGTTCGGATCCCCACGCATAGCGACGTGCCTATCCGTAGCGAGAACGATAAAAATTGGTGGATATCAGCACCACGAGCATTGCGCTTCGTCTTGCGAGCCACCACACCCGGCATACGGTGGTGTACCTGACGTGAGACGCTGAAGTCCACGAAAGGGCCAGAGATACACCTTGCGAATGTGCTGGATCCTGAAAATACTCTCCCGAATCAGAAAAGCAATTATTGTCTTTTTTAAGACAATCAATTGTCTCTCTAACCGAGACGCGATTCGAGCGAGTGACCAGGCAAACAGTATCGCAATAGAGGTATCTCTGCGAGCCCCGTCTGCTCCGGTGCGATACGTAGCTGGTAGCGTAGGAGAAAAAGAGACAGCGACAAAGACGTTGAGTAGGCCTACTCGCAAGACGGACCCGACTCTACGAACGATGCATCGCGCTTTCTATGCCGAATAGACGCCAGCGGCTTTTCCACCTCAAACAGCCATATAAAATCTTTTCTTTTCGACCACCTATTGCGTCACTCTCATCCGGAGAGTAATCATTGCGACACCGTTAGAATTAATTAATTAATTAAGAAAAGCAGTCCAATGATTATCCCACCGATTCAGAAATAAGCCCATGATTATTTCTTATTGAGATCGCGGATGAGGACGTCCCGATAAGGGATAGCAGAGTCGCACTGCCATAAAAAGCGAAATCATTAAAACATTAGTGAGTTGAGTGTAAAGCTCCATACGGCGGCACCCGTTCGTCGTATGACCTTAGAGTCTATTTTTTAAAATCAAGTTTTCGAGTATTACTCGCATAAATAGCAGGAGTAGCAGAATCGCACTGCCATAAAAAAGCGAGATCATTAAACGCATTTGTGAGTTGAGTGTAAAGCTCCATACGGCGGCATCCGTCCGTCGTATGACCTTCGAGTCAATTTTATTTAATTCAATTTCGAGTACCACTCGCGTCAATTAGAAATCGCGGAATAAAAGGGGCCGAATTTGTTCACGAAGAGCCGGAATAAATCCTTTTATCACCGTCCCAAAAACCTTCTTAAAGTACCTCGTTTTCTGAGAGCCGATGATGAGGAAGGTCAATCTCGCCCACGGGCACATGGGATAAATAAACTTTCTGAGGCCTCATCAAGAAAACAAAAAAGGAACCACTCAAAATAGCTCCATTCCCAGCCCCGAGCACGAATCCTTGAATCACGAGAGAACCTAAGGTCCTTCCTCAACGATTCAATAAAGTTATTCGCAAAAACTCGACAGTTATTTAATTTAATCATAATTCGGTCATCCATAACAGAGACCCATAATTAAATTCTCGTTTAATTAAATTAAATAATTAAGATAATAAAACGCGAAACGTTTCAGTATATATTCTTACCGCGTTCATTGTTTTAAAACGTTTTTTCGCCGGCTGCTGTTGTTGCTGCTGCTGTGGCTGTTGTCGCTGCTGTTGCTGTTGTAGCTGCCGTTGCCGCTGTCGCTGCCACTGCCGCCGCTGCTGCGGAGGCTGCGGAGGCAGCGATGGCTGCTGCTGCTTTTGTGGCAGCATTTCAGCCGCGAGCCTTCGTTGCGACGGTGGCGTTGAAACTATGTCGCGTTCAGCGGGGCTCGGCCGCGATCGTCGCATTGTTGGCGGCGACGGCGGGGGCGGCGGAGACACCAATTTACGATTTTTGCCTGGAAAAGGAATCGTTATGATTTTCTCACATTCATGGTGTCAAGTCCAAGCGACCTGTCTGATAATTCCGCAATATGTACGTGCAACGCGAAAGCGTCCATATTCAGGAATAAACAACAAACGCGTTGAGCGTACATACTTCGGAATTATCGGAGATCGCTTGGACTTCTGGCGAGACCATGAATTCATGTGGGAGAAAATTGAAAGATTGACTTACGTCCCATGATGCGTGCACGCTTCTCACTTCGCGATTAATGTCGTTCGCAAAAGAAGAACAACGTACACTCAAAAAATTTCGTGAAACAATGCCGGGAACCGGAAAAGCAGCGCCACTAACACCTGTTTGTGGCAGCCCTCAGCCCAAGCCTCAGCCACGAGCCACCGCGGCGTAACGAGAGCCGGAAGAGCGCGATCCAAGCGCAGCCGCAAGGAGTAGCGCGAAACGTCCAACGTGCGCGTGACATCGATGCAAAATTTGACGGGCGACAAGAAGAAAACATCGCGTCATATCGGAGACTCCGAAGATTTCTCCGAATGCTGCTTTGAGAACTTCGTGTTCCCGAGAACCCGAAGTTCTCAGAGCACCATTCGTGAGTTGAAACAAAATCGCCGAGCCGGCGAGCTCTAGGGCGATTTTAAAAATCGCCGAGCCCGTCAGCTCTTGTGCAACACATAACCACATTTTTTTGAGCAAATACATAAAGTTCTGGGGTTAATGTTCAGATAAAAACTTGCGTTCGGTAAATAGTTTGTTCATTGACTAGGGAGATTGGTAGTATCGAAGTCGTGACCCATACGTGTGCTTGCGCAACCCAAAACCGACTGACTTTCGTGGTAACACTCGGAGTCAAACCTCGGCGAGTGGTGTATATGTGTGGTCTATATGATTAGAGAACCTAATCTCTCGCTTCGAATTAATATAATTGCAGTGCGGCTATGTTGGTTCAGAAGCACAAAATATAAATCTTTTAGTAAAATTCTGAAGTACCTGGTTAAGATGAGGAATTAATAAAAAAGAGAGAAAATTCCGAGTAAAATAAAATAAAAACTGAGTTTAACGCATACTGATTGATAATGTTTCACAATCCTGGAACAGATGACTGACAAAATTAAGGACTGGGGATTAAGTCAAGAGAATGACAATCTGAGTCGAGGATTCGCAGAGTATATGAGATTAAGAAACGAATTGAAAGAGATCAATCTAGGTCACATCAACAAATGTAAGTATATAATTTTTTATAATGTGTTAGTCGTCTATGCTTGACGGAGAATTCCGAGTGCTTGATTGATTGTGGGGTTTAAAGATTTAAATTCTGTTAAATTAAAAAAAAAACTTTACTACTTAAGAGGGAGTGGTCAGATCTGACAAAATTATAATAAACTCCAGGTAATAATAGAGTATTCTATATCACAGCAACAACCCCAAAACAAACAAGTTCAGAGAATACTACTGGGACATCAACAGATTCAGAGATGAATAAAGAAAACGAATGTGGGTCTGAAAAGAACACTGAAGAACTACAGAATGTAATTTCGCGAGCTCAAGAGTTGGCTAAAAGTCTGACATTAAATGTGTCTATAGATCAAGCTACTCGGGGCTTGGTGAAGGACTCAGTAGACAAATTGGCACTGGCACATAACAAAGTACTTGAATCTGAAAAATCTAAGCTGAAGTCTATACAATCTTCAGATCACAAAACACGTAACATCCAGGATGTACACGGAGGATCTAGCATAAATAACATCATAAATATGAGACCAAAAATTCAGAGGAATTATAAATTAACCTCAAAAGCAAGTTTTGAAGTTTGGTTGGACTGTCTGAAAGCAAAGTTGACAAGCTGGATGTTACTCTATCTGATTCTAAAATACCACAACCGACCGAAATTTCAGAAATCAAGACAAATCTGAGAAAAAATTCGGTCAAAGACATAATCATTAGTCATATCGATGAGGACTGTCATAAGAAGATTTTTGATTTAACAGAGCCCATGGAAATTCTCCAGAAATTACGAGATAGTAGAAAAGGTGAAGTCAGCTCTACGCCAACTTCAATAAGAACAAAACTATATAATCTCAAAATGAACAAAAGGGAAAGAGTTCACAGCTGCTGTGAAAGATTCGATCAAATTATAAGAGAACATGAGCAGAGCGATGATCCTCAGAAGTTAACAGATCAAGAGGAGCGGTGTACTTTCTACCAAGTGATCATTGGAGTTATACCTGAAATACGACATACAGATTCTGCTGTCATTACAACTACAGGCAAAGAAATGAATATGGATGCTCTGAGAAAAGTCATGATTCGCATTCAAGGAGATAACGAGAGAAATCTGAGAAGCCGGAGCCCAGCGAACCAACGACATCCAGAGCAAGCTCACAAAAATCTAGAGGAGATAAAAATAAATGTTTCTGATGTAACAGAGCTAGGCATTGGCAACAAGAGTGTCCACTAATAAAGTCGAGTCACTGGTTTTGTTACGTATGCAATTGTGAAACTGACCATAAAGGAGCTGATTGTCCGAACAAATTCAATCATTCATCCCAAGGACAAAATAAAAGATATGCTAATAGAGACAGTGAAGCGTACGGACTTCCTGCCAAAATGAACAAACCTAATAGTCAACAGACTAATAGTAGAGGCAAGGCTAACTTTAGAGGGAGTCGAGGTCAAGGCAGAGGACATCCTAGAGGCAGAGGCAATTATCAAGAAACCAGAGGCCGCGCAACTGCCAAACGAGCTAAGTATGACTACGATAACAGCCACACAGTTGCAAACGCTGGTGAATATGATGATGATGATGATGATGATGACTACGAAGAAAATCAAGGTAAGACTGAATATAGTAATAATAACTTCAGTAATGAAAGGTACATAGAGTTCATAGCAAACACGGGAGCAACCGAACACATCGTGAAAAAAAGTTTTATTCTGAGTGATTTCAAAATATCTGAAAAAGGAGCTATTAGAGTGCCAATAAAAATCACTTCGCTGATATTCTAATTCATAGTAGAGGTAATCTTTTGCTTAAAAACAATATTTCTAATGAAAATCCTATCAAATTAACAAATGTAATTGCAGCGAAAGAGATTTCAAAGAATTTATTATTTTTGTGAAGACTATTGGAGGCAGGGTTTAGTATAAATCTAGACGATAAAATATTTCGAGTATATCATAAAGAAAACGATAAAAACTATATTTGAAGGTACTTATGAAAAATCTAATTGGGTAGTTAGGTTTAAAGTTAAAAAATCTATGAACAAGAATGATACTATAATAAATGAGTCTGATAACTATAGTTTCATAGCATGTCTAGCAGTAGACAATGAGTCTTCAAAGCAAATGACAATAGACAAATTACAATGTTAAACGACCGTCAGTTTCGGAGGGAGACAATTCAAAGCATAATGAAGAGACATCAAAAGTATTGAAGATTGTGTGGGACTGCATGCGTGGTGAGAAAAGATAAAGGCTCGGATATTGTAGAAGTATATGTGTAATGTATGGTGTTCTACAGGCAACCGACAAGGTAGAGGCGAACGCTCGAACGCTCGTCTCTCTTGTGACGTGATTTTTTTTTAATTCACGGTCACAAAATATATCGTCCGGCGTTTGTCGTAGTTCTCGTCGAGTGACTCTCTCGAGTCACCCCTCCGTCAAGTTACCGTATTGGTCAAGAAAGCTTGGTATCGTTTTGAGATCAAGATTAAGTTGAGGTCGGAGCGCTCAAATCTGTCGAGAGGAGAAAGTCTCGACGAAATGAGTTGCCCGACAGAGGAGAGCGCCCGACGAGACTCCTCCACGAGATCGGCAATAGTACGGTTGAGATACCGGCGCCCTCAGAGGATGTGTAGAGGGCTGGAGAGCGAGCAAAGTAAAGTCATAGTCAAGGGAGGAACCCCTTCGATCTTTTTTTTGTATTGTTAAGTTGGCTCTGTTCTCGCCCAATGCACTAGGGAAGCAATCGTGGAGGATCTCATAGTTAAAGGCTACCGATTTACGTGTATTTGCTCTCGCCACAGTTCGGAGGTGGCTCGAGTCAGAGGGTAGTAGCTATCGGATCGAAGAATTTCGGATTTCGGAAAATAATCATAATGTTCCGCTATCGAGAGTTACGTGTAATAATTAGTCTGTCTCGAGACGTCGCCGAGACGTCTCGAGCTCCCGTGTTGACAGTTTTTCTGTCTACTCTGGTACGATAATTCGGCTCTCGCGGTCTATCATACTGTAGACGCTACGTGTGCTTCGCGTTTTCGGGTTCTCGTGTGCCGGATTTTATAAAATAAAATCCGAGTGTTTTCTCGTGTGACTATCTAGTGCAGTTTGTGCATTGTGTCCTCGGATACACAGTTCTCGTTCCGATCCTGGATTCTCGATTTATTTGGTGAGTTTTCCGTGATTATTTCGATCGAAATAAATCGAAGATAGATTTATTTCGGAATAACGTCGCTCTCGCCGTGTCAGCTATGCGTCTCACTGCTACCGCTACTACTGCAACGCTGACGCTTCAGCGACGCGTGAGATATCGGGAATTGATTGAGATTCCTCTCTCGATGCGCTTTCGCATGTTCTCGCGGCTTTTTTAGCCAACACATTCATTTCTGTCTTCTCGATCTTTTGCCCCTCGTAGAGATTAGAGTTTTGAGACTCTAATCTCGGGCTATCGTTAAGAGCAGTATCTTTTACTGACAACCGATCCCGACCCCTCTACCACAACCTACATCCTGAGCGGCCGTGCATTTCCGCCACCGTCGCTCTCGTTGATGCACTCAGGACATACCGGTTTACTAATTCCGGTGAAACAAAAATTGGTAAGTTTCTTTTTTTTGTGTTGCGGAGTTCGAGAGTAGTTCCACTCGAACTCCAGGGCACACCGGTTCGTTAATACCGGTGAAACAAAAATTAGCTGGCGCTCACCGGGTTTTGCGAGTGCATTAGCGAGAGTGGACGGCCGAAGATGACGTCATACCGATATGTTCTCGTTTATTAATTATTTTTTGTGCTCTCGTTCGTGGTTTGAGTGTTACCGAGTTTGTAGAATAATTAATTATTCTATGTTACCGGAAAAATACGTCACACTCTATATGCAATCGGCGCGCGCATGCGCTCGTATTAGTCTCGTCGTGCGAGAACTATTTTTCTAACAAAAAGAAATAGAGTCTGTGATTAGGAGGGAGAATTCTGAAGAACTGATTGAATCGAATGCTCAAACTGTAAATTCAGAGGAAACAACTGCAGAGTACGACACGGGTCTGGCTTCCCATAGAACAATCAAAGTGGATGACTTAAGTACTATTGAGAAATTGGGAGGGATACTCATGGAAAACCCACATGATATATCCAATTCAAACGTAAAACAAAGTGAATCAAAGTTATGGCATGTAAGATTAGGTCATGCATCTTTGAATTATTTGAAAATGTTACAAAAGAAAGAAAAGAACTTGCAGCATGTAAAATTCGAAGAATCAATAAGAGATTGTGAAGTATGTATACTGTCAAAAATGGAAAAACTTCCATTTGAACAAAATAGAAGTAGAGCAGAAAACCCATTACAGATTATACATTCAGATTTAATGGGTCCAATCAAACCCACTTCACGGCCGGGGGGAAAGAGGTACATTATGACATTCGTGGATGATTATTCTCGGTATGCCAGAATATATTGTCTAAAATCAAAAGATGAAGGAGGTCAAGCTTTTGATAATTATCTAATATCTGCCCGAAATCTCTTAGGTACAAATGCAAGAGTATGCTATGTTAGGCCAGATAGAGGTACTGAATATACTGGTGGTAGATTTACCGAGATCATGAAGAAGGAAAATATTGAGCCTGATTGTGGTCCAACGTATACTCCAGAACTCAACGGAGTAGCCGAGAGATTCAATAAAACCATATAGAAAACAATCAGAACACTCATGTGTGATTCTGGTTTACCAGCAAGTATGTGGGAATTAGCAGCAGTGGAAGCCGTTCATTCTTACAATATTACCTCTCGCAAACCAATTACTTACGAGGTTCCAATATCAAAGTTCTCACCAAAGGCCCGATGTCATCTAGAACAAATTAGGAGATTTGGGTGCATTGCCTACATTAAATTACCCAAAAAAAAGGGACTAAATCCCGTAACGTATCGGTAAAAGCAGTATATAGTCGAAAGTCCTTCACTGCGAAGTTCCTTCGTAGTTCCGTATTTTCAATCAAGATCAAGGGATGTTCAAGGAGTGAGATGGATTTACCTTTTTTTTTACGTAAATAAATGTTAAAGTTTATTGGTTCTGGTGGGAAAAGCCTGTCGGCATAAAAACCCACGCGAAAATACAATTGCGTTATTTTAGGAATTTACATCAGTCTTAGCGTTAGAATGAAAACGTATAATGAACGTATGTCTCGCGCCATCGTGATCGCGCGCGTATTGTGTTCGATTGCGTCGTTTCTGTACCTGGTAGGATCTTGGGCTGTTGCCGTCCTTTAGGTAAAACAACGATTATTAAGGATGCAAGAATCTAGGGCTGTTGCCGTTCTCGCGATCTCCTTAACACGAATGTAAATTTCGTCAACCTCGTAGCAGGTTGGTTGCGTATATGCCTTGTGGTTCACTGTGAAACCTGTGCGTTTTCGCTCGTCACCGGGCGACGACTCACTCTCCATGTATATAGGCACACGCGTACCGACTGCCTGCGTGAGACCCGGCATCAGCACGAGCGAGAGTCGACCGCGCGCCGAGTTTTAGCGGCCACAACAGCGCGACACAAAAATATTTCCAAACACCAAACAAGCAGTTTTAGTATGGCATTCGGACACTGGATATATTTTATGGCATCCCAGCTCAAGAAAGTTGTTAGAGTCTAGACATGTGAGATTTCTTGAGAAACTAGTGTACAAAGATACGTTTAAAAATTGTCAAACCGAAAATATAGGGATAATGACACAGAATAATGGAAGTACATCCGATATGCTGACTGAATTTTCAGAGAATGAGGTAACGGCAGAACCAGAAAATACGAGTGAAATCAATCAAAAATGTTTCAGAGAATTCAGAATTAAACAAAAGTAAACAATGAAAAAGAGGGAAACTGAAGAAAACAAGTACGAATGAGGTCGAACAAAATTCCGAGTTAAATAAAGAAAAGTTGGCTGATCAAATCGATCAAAATACTGGTCCTATTACAAAGAGCAAAGCTAAGAAAATTAATGACGTCAGCTTTGTTCGCTACACAAAAATTTCAGAGGTTGAACAAATAAATGAAGATGAGCTAGGACATATTCTTCCATCATCAATTCAAACTTTTTGATCCCATTTCATGTGATGAGGCAGTGAATTCAGAGAATAGAGATCTGTGGATACAAGGTATAAAAGAAGAGTTAGATTCTATGAAGGAAAATAAAGTATCGGACGCAGACCCAAAGAAAAACAAAATGGTAAAAGGCCCAATATAATTGATTCAAAGTGGGTATTTAAAAGGAAAGTCGATAGTGATGGCACAATGAAATATAAAGCCCGACTAGTAACGAGAGGTTTCAAAGATAAAAGTGTTTTTGACCTAAAAGAAACATATGCACCAGTTTCAAGACTGTCACTTATAAGAGCTACCATTTCTATTATTAATAAAGAGGACCTAGAAATGTGTCAAATGGATGTAAAGACTGCGTTCTTGAATGGAGAATTGGAAGAGGAGGTATTTATAGAAATACCAGACGGAATGAATAATTCAAAGGGTATGAGATTAATCAAAGTCTGTAAATTGAAGAAATCTTTGTATGGGTTGAAAATAAGTTCAAAGAAATGGAATAAGACATTTTCAGAGGAAGAATATAAACTAGGTCTTGAAAATGATCTACACGATCCGTATCTATTCACTTGGAGATAAAAAGGGAAAATGGCAATAGTCATACTATACATATAGTATGATGATATGTTAATTGCTAGCAATGATACAGAGAAGCTCAAGTAAATTAAAAGTCACTTGAGTAGTGTCTTTCAAATGAAAGACCTACGAGAACCAAGAATCTTTCTTGGAATAACAATTCAGAGAAACAGAAAAGAAAGAAACATTGTCATACACCAAGCTGCTTATACAGAGAAAATATTGGAAAAATTTAACATGAAAGAGTGTAAGCCTCAGAATACACCTATGGTAACTCGACAAGTAACAAACAAAAATAAGAAGGCTGAAATCAATATAGAACATTCAGAAACAAGTTATGAAATCAGAAAGGTACTGTAACAAAATACGAATTTTCTTAAAAAAGGAAATTTTTCAATTCAATATTGATTTATTTGCACTAATATGGATATAAGTAAAAGTTCGTATACTGGACCCGAGTGGAAGTTCTCACGTTAAAAAATGGAAATAAACCTCAGAATTTCAGCTAAGCGTGAGTGCGAAGTGAAGTTCTAATCATCGGTTTAGTTGAGATGGTCTTAAATATTGAAAAGACGGAAAATTTCAATACTTTAGTTTTTATGCGGTGTGACGAGGCGCTGATACGCGCTCGCAGTTGCGTGAGCCGAGAATCCTACGAACGCCGAGACGTCCCTCGCTGTCGATGTCGCGAGATTCCAGAGCGAGATATTGCCGGATTATGGTTTTTCTTTGTAGAGTCTCTCGGCCACCTAAAGTGTCGCGCGTTCGATAGCGAGAGGCCGGACGGACAGAGGAAAGAGAGAAGCCGAAGATAGCCAAGGAATCGACCCATCGATCACGTGGTCGATGCCCCCACCGAGGATCGTTCGAGTGAGCGAGGCACGCGACACGCGAAAATTAGTTAGTTAACGCGGGGATCTAGGACAGGACCGAGTCAAAGGACTCAAGCGAGGGATAGATCGGAACGCGAGGTTCAAGAGAGACGCGCGAGCGAGATCGATAGAACGACGCTCGGACGAGAAACCGATACGAGACAGGCCACGAGGCGTTCGGCGACGAGTTTTCCGGCACGGGGCTCCGGAATAATACTAAAAAGGTAGGCGCACGAGGTGCACTTTTCGGTACTAGTGTCCGTGGCATAATACGAAGTAACTGTGTGACGCGTTCGTTCATCGACTGTACCCGGTTTCCGCGTGAAGTTATCGGACTCGAGTCTTGCTTGTATACGCGCTCTCGATTAGAATCCGCGATAGTGTCGGACACGAGTCGAATTCTGTGAAATAGGGATCGTTGGTCAATATTATCACGACGCGAGGTCGGATTTCTTTGGATCCAATTTTCTGTAATAAATTCCAGAGTACCTTGTTGTTCTTGACTAAGAGAATGGTTGTGTTGCCTCGATTTTATTCTTGCATGCACCCCCAGAACTGCACTCTTTTCAGCTAGCTGGACGATAGGCAGGAAAAGTGCACTGGTTTCCCTGGTAATCGGGAAAAGAATAGATTACCTGGCGCCCAACGAAAGGTAAGATTGGCAGTGCGGGCGTCGTTATATTTGGACGGTGAAGGTTGTACGGACTGTCCTGAGCCGTTACAAAAGCCACGTCACAGCGGATAAGCTTGTTTATGCAAAAAGATGTAGTGACTTTAATGTTCACGTAGTGAGCTGACGACACTACGAGGAGCAGAATGCTCATAAGCAATGATTTTATAAGGCGTCCTATTTTAGTTGGACACTAATGTCCTCAGAGAAGTACTCAAAAGATCTCCACTCTCATCATAGAAAAGAAGAGGCTTTCAAGGTGAAACCGTTGAATTTATCCTGATATTATTTCGTGTGATTCGGTTGATATTTCTTTCAATATTGTGATTCCGAAGTATGACCAAGAAACTGAGAAAATTTAGAATGATAAAAACAAATGAACTCGAATTTTTATATGAGTGAGGGATTCTCAATTAAGCAAGTAAGCGTCTGTGCTCAAGTAATTAAGAAAGACTCGCTTAACTATCCTCCCAGCTCTTATATATGCGAGTTCCTGCTCGAATTGCACCATATGATAGAGGCCAGTAAACAACTATTACTCTTCGTGAATTGGGCTATCTCCAGTGGTCCATTGCAGGAACGACGAGCGATAATGGTTACATGCAAATCAATGAGTACGAGAGCAGAATTCTGAAAACGCGAATTTAAAATATTATTTTTCTCTTGAAAGTATTCTCGGAAAGGATTAACTCGGCGTCGGGTCGAAGAGGCACAAAAACGCTAATCCAATTTTATTCCATTAGTCTTACAATGCGCGATTAGACGAAAGAGTTAACGATGGATACACGAGTGTCGATGCAGTATCGAGCCAAGTGTTTAGTTTGCGGAATTGTGGAGTGTGCGTGTTGATGCAGTATCAAGCCACACATGTAGTTTTAGGTATTTTCTTTTAATAGGTTCCTCTACGAAGATGCGGAAAATAAAAGATGGATCTATTTGTGTCGATGCAGTATCGAGCCAAATAGTTTATTTTAGGGCATTTTGGAGTGTGCGTGTTGATGCATTATCAAGCCACACAGGTAATTTAGGTGTTTTAAGGAATTATAGGGTGTAAAATGGATCTACAAGTGTCGATGCAGTATCGAGCGAACTAGTTTATTAATAGTACTTTGTGATACGAGTGAGGTAAAGCGAATTTTATGAGAATGCTGCGAAGTGCGTCGCACGAGGCGCACGAGTAGCACAGTGAGCACGAGCCGAACTGCACGAGTAGCACGAGCCGAAGGCGAGTGCCCTCTGTGCTAAGCGTCCCCGTTGGAGCCCCCAGAAAGGAAAACAGAACGACTTTAATAAGTTGTAATAAAGATTTGAGGTTACATAAAAATAATTTTTCGTTGCTTCTGCCACTCGAACAACTGTTCGTAGCAGTTCATACAGCTGTGCCGATTTTTCCGGCAATAAATTGTCGACGACGCTTTTTGCAGTTTCACGTATATCCGCAGACGTATCGTCTTCCATCCCGTAATTATTTCCTTTATACTTCAATAAAACACGGCCAACAGATCGGGTCTCGAAATACGGAAATCAAGAGCGTCGGAAAGAATGTCGCGTCGGAACGTCGCGAACGCCAACACGAAGTATTAACAGACGGATGTGCGCATGCGCATAGTATTTATGACACGCTCTCGGGTATTTATGCAACGCCTCGAGTATTTATGACACGCTTCGAGTATTTATGCAACGCCTGCTCATAAAATGCCACTTTATGTCGCGGCCGGCCTATACATAATGTGCCACCTTTCATGCATGCGTTACATAAAGGTATTTTTGGAGTGTGCGTGTTGATGCAGTATCAAGCCACACTGGTAATTTAGGTGTTTCTTAAAATTAAAGATAGGAAAGAAGGTAGAAGCAATAGATTTTGGAAATCTAAGGGAGCTGGGCTGTGCTCAAGGAAGATTCATCGTAAGTGTCGATGCAATATCGAGCCAAACGGGGCGAGCTGGGCTTTGCTCAAGGAAGACTTGCCTGTGTCGAAGCAGTTTCGAGCCAAGCAAGAATTGATATTATAATTAAATTTGAGGTGTTCCAGGTTGGAAAGTTGAGCAAGCAGGATTCACGGGTCCCTCGTGACGTCAGGCCTTTGCTCGATCCTCTACGGTAACGCGATGTGTCACGACGACTTTGTCGTTGGGGGTATACCGTTTATTTACGTGTAACAAATGCTACACGTCCAGATATCGTCTATGCAGTTAATTATCTAGCAAGAAAATAATTAGAACCCACTGAGGATGACTGGAATGAGGTAAAACGAATATTTAGATATGTAAGAGGATCAACTGATCTGGGAATAAGATTCTCGTCTACTTCCGAGCATCTAGAAGCATTGACTGACTCGAATTTCAGGGGTTGTGAAAACTTAACTTCCACTGGCGGATAAGTTATAAAATTATTTGGTGACATCATTGCTTGGAGAAGCCATAAGCAATCTTATACAACACTGTCCACTTGCCAAGCAGAATATTTGGCCATAAGTGATGCATCTCAAGAGTTGATATCTCTGGACAAATCAATCCGGTATATAATGGGAAGAACTCTGTTTCCTGTAACCATACGGTGCGATAACAGATCTACGAGAGACTGCACTGACATGGATGGCACACATTCAGAGGGATCTAGTATTCAGAGAAGAAACGGGGAATAGGAAACCCATAGCAGCATCTCATGGTGACTTTATAAAACAATGTGTCGATGAGAAAAAGGTTAAAGTCCTGTGGATACCTACTGAAGAGAATCTAGCTGATATTATGACCAAGCCCTTAGCCGAGAAAAATGTTACTTATCTAAGAGATCTCATCACTAATATGAAACTGAAAGTCATGTGTTGAAGTCGTTCAGAGGTTAATGTAAGCTTGTACATGAAAATAATACGATTTTATGTTTACAGAATAATGATGAACAGGCCATAAGTAAGGAAAAGAAAATCAACCCTATCAAGCCAAGAACAATTAAAATACATTTTTCATTACATTAATCTCTAGATTTACTTGTATGCGTCTTTTCGCTAATATATTTTTGTTCTGTTTAAAATTAGTTTACATGCATATAATATTCATTTAAGTGGAGTCACAACAGACAAAGGGAGGGAGTGTAAGAAAAGCAGCTTGGTCGATGTTCCGAACGACGAAGTGGCGCTGCAAGCTGAGAGACGTTTTCCCCTTCCACAGCGTACTACAGTGATCGCGACGAGACTTTGTAGTCTGTCGTTAACAGTCGAAGAAAGCGGATAGCTTTCTGAGAAAACCTTGTCAAGCAAACCACAGTTATTTTATAACAATAAAACATTCAGGGTGTACAACACTAAACTTGTGTATAAACTTATTGAATCCTACCTATATATATATACCTCTAAAATAAAGCTAACAAAGGAGTAACCGCTCCTACAGGTTGCTATTGGAATTAAAAAAGAACATCTATTTCGAATTTGCTCTTTATCTAGAAATCTGAAACAACGCAATGATTTTGAGATCGTTGCAGTAGAACTTATGTTGAAGAGCAATAAAAATATTTTTATCGTCAGTATCTATAGGGCCCCGGGTCACCGGTCTTCCTTTGAATCGTGGAGCTCGTTGTTTAAGGAAATTCTGCAGATTTCTAGGAGTCACCATCTGGTAATAGGAAGAGAAAAATGTTCTCTATTTAACATTGGTAAGCATTAAATTGGCCTCCTTATGTAACTGGTCAACATCGGATGACCTGCTAGGGGGTGATCATATAGTTATCACGATAGAAATAAACAAGACCTGTACCAAAGAAAAAAGTGTTCGGAGCACAATGAGAACCTCAAAGGTTGATTGGCCTGCATTTACAGCTAGGATTAAATAAAAAATACCTCTGTCTGATATTTCGGACAATAATTTTATTCAATACTACAGCGATCTAATTGTGGATATCAGAAATGAGAAATTAAATTCTGGTGCTAAGAAAATCCATAAAAGTCATTCCTCTCGGGTGAAGAAAAATACATTCAAAATTTGGTGGAACGACACTTGCAAAAGTGCACTAAATAGGAGAAGTAAAGTTTTAAGGCTTTTAAAAATTGCAAAGACGATAACAAGTCTAATAAACTGGATCTTTGGATCATTCCGGACATAGAGGCAAAAGAGGTTTTCAAATGGGGAAAATCGAACCCATTTAAAAAACTTGCCGGAAAAATCAACCCGAACACCCCGATTTCCAAGGTATCGAATACGGTAATAAAATTTAATAGGTCACAATGCTTTGCATGAAATTCCGACACCGAAAATGAAAAGCTCTTAAGGGCTATAAACGAAATTCCCCCCCCCCCCTCCCAACTTTATATCGGATAGTTTTCCGAATCGCCGAATCAATGGTATTGTTAGAGGAATCTGGGTTCCATGCTCCTACCACGAACTAAAAGATATTAGCTCAGACCTCAAATCTAAATCAGCTGCAGGGAGAGACTTTATAAATAATGAGACCCTCTCACATCTCCCACGGAAATTGTTGAAATGCTATCAACCATCTTCAACAATTTTTTGTACTCTGGTAAAATTCTATCGGCATAGCAACGTTCCCACCCGGGAACGCGTCCGGTAGGTTCTGGGTGGTGGATAGGGTGTTGGGGCGTATCAGTCGTGTCAGAGGTGCGGTGATCGTTCCTTCCCCCACCCGTCCATCTTCTATGAGATGCATAGATGGGGGGGGGGCGGCGGCTGTGCTTCTCGAATCGCTGCTGAACATGCCCCCGCGGACCAAAGCCGCAGGCGTGGATTGTAGTACACGTCTGTGTCCAACCACTCAACACTTAACAACACTTACACTTCCGGGAGACCCGCTGGGAAGTTGATGGCAATCTTTGCGACGGTGCGGGGGAGGAACGGTCGAGGCCACAGGACTGCAGGAGCGCTCTAACACTGGGGTTTTCCAGGAAGGTCATCCGAATCCAACTTGGGGGAGGTGTTCAGACCACTTACACACACAGACGTAACGAGGGAGGTACTCGACTATGAAAAGTACAAACAATAAAGCGGGTTCTAGAGTACAATCCGCGACGACCAACTCACAAGAGTCACGAGAGCAGCCCGGCTCTCCTTCGACACCGGTGGCAAACCTGGCCGAGGTCGTAGTAAATGCTACAGGAAGTCAACACGGATAAACTGCGAGAGCAGCTTCTCGCCATCCGCGTGGCCCTCGAGAAGATGACTGCCAGGACGGCGGTCCAACGATATGTAAGTCGCGACATCACCTCTGGAATGAGTGAGATCAACGAGGCGACCGAGGTCGGATTGTATGAGCTGAAGCGAATGCGGCAACTCCGACAAAAGACGCTAACGACCACAACGACGGTATTGAAAACGCACAAGAACGAGACGCCAAAAACAAAGAGGAAGCGTGCTACCCAAACCCCAATACCGGAAAAGGCAACGGATCTTTCAGATCCGGAGCCCCAACCGGGATCGTGGGCAACAGTGGCCGCCAGAAAAAAGAAACGGAGAACGGGCAACGGGACAGAAACGACACAATCGGCGCCAAAAACGAACGATACGAGACAAAGACGACCGACTGCACCGCAAAACCGGAATCCGCATCGCCCGAACCTGGGACCCAGGAGAGGAGCGATCCTGATCAAACTGGCGAGTGGACAGTCATACCAGGAAATCGTCAGGACCCTACGACAGAAGGTTAACCCGGCGAACAACGACGTAGAAGTGCGAAACCTCCGCATGACAAAGGACGGAGCAGTACTTCTGCAGTTCGACAGCCAGCGTCAACAGCAGACGTTCCAACAGACGCTACAAGACGCACTAGAAAAGACGGCGACGGTCAAAGACATGACGCAAAAAGTGACGCTGGAGATAGCAGATATCGACTACGTCACTACAGCACAGGACGTGACGGACGCTATAAACCGGGAAACCGGGTACGAGACGGAGAGGAAGGTCCACGTCTTTGCGACGAACCACCGCGGACAGGCATTAGCCGTTTGCGACGTCGACGCAGGGGAAGCGATGGAACTCCTCAAAAAAGGACGCATTAAAATCGGTTGGTTGAATTGCTGAATCAGACAGAGGCTTCAGGTGCCCAGATGCTACAAGTGTCTTGGGTTCGGACACCTGAGGAATGACTGTACAGGACCGGACAGACGAGACTGCTGCCGAAAATGCGGCCAAAAAGGACACGCCGGCAAGGAGTGCAAAAACGCTCCTGCTTGCTTCCTTTGCGCTAAGGACCAGGACCTGGCCCACGTGCGAGGGTCGGCTCGATGCACCACATATAAGGCAGCATTGACAGGACTGAAGAACAGACAGACAAAATGACTCTGACGATACTCCAATGCAATATGAATCGAAGCAGCGTGGCGCACGCGCTTCTTGCTCAGATTGCAGCGGAAATGGACGCAGACATACTTATAATAAGCGAACAGTACAGAGACTTACCTGGACCAAACTGGACTGCCAACAACTCTGGTACAGCAGCGGTATGGGCTAGGGGGTGCTGCGCAACGCGAATCGCGGAACGTGGGTCCGGTGAAGACTTCGTCTGGATAAGGGTTGGCACTGTCATCGTCGCCAGCGTTTATCTGAACCCGAATTGCACCGCGCTTGAATTTGAACTCAAGCTTGAGATCCTCGAGGATGCCCTCCAAGGCATACGGGAGAACTGTATAGTGGCGGGTGATTTTAACGCGCGTGAGGTTGATTGGGGAATGCCGTCGACGAACAGACGAGGACGACTACTGCTGGATATGGCTGCGAGGCTAGATCTGGCATCAGTGAACGTAGGAACCACACCGACGTACCGACGACCAGGATACGGAAACTCGACACCAGACGTGACCCTGGCCATCGACGGATTATTGACCAAGCTCAGAGGATGGAGAGTGATCGAGGACTATACAGCCAGCGATCACCAGTACATAACCTTTGAGCTGACAGACGATAACGTGACGAACCGAAATCGGAGCACGCTGCCGCCGCGGTGGGTCACGAAAAGACTGGACACGGACGAGCTCTCGAAGCAGCTGCGATACGCAGTTACTCCTACTGAAATGACTCCGGACGGACAGACCAAACGCGGTACCGCTGAGACGCTGGCCAAGGAGACGGAACGGTTTCTTTTGCGCCTATGCGAATCTACGAAGCCGCGGAAACGCTACGCACGTGAGTTGGTCACCAAAGGCGAAGTCAAGTATCTTGGTGTAACCCTGGATACGAAACTAAACTTCTGGGCACACTATAATGTGCCCAGATCCCATCCTCTCCTGTCCTTCGTGCACGAACATGAAAGGATGGGGGTTGGGGCGTTTTTGTACAGGGCGGCAGAGAAGGCAGCGGAGAACCTCGGGTTGGAATTTCGTGTTGGTCGGGGCAGCAGAAGGTCGATTAATTCCATCATCGACGTGGAACCGTCCCGCCGTCGGAACACCATCAGAGCCGCAGAGCATAACACCCTGCTCGAGCGGCACGTCGGCAAGACCATGCACAGAGTATTCTTCCGGCACATCGACAACATGGACTTGTCTGCGCGGCTGACTTTTGTATTCTTGCAGTCAGCCGGTCTGATGTCTGAGACCGAGGGATTCATCATTGCCTGTCAGGATGACGTAATTAACACGCTCGTCTACCGGAGCCAGGTGATGGGTATGCATGTCCCTGACACACGGTGCAGGGCCTGCAAACGATCGCCAGAGACTCTCATGCACCTACTATTAGCATGTCCCACCTATGCGGTCTCTGGCTATATCCATCGCCATAATGCAGCCCTAAGAGTGTTGTACTACCACCTTCGACACTCTTACGGGGTAGACGAGACGCCACTGCTGCCCTACGCCCCTGGAGATATTGAGTCCGTCGTGGGAAATGAGAAGTGCCGGATTTACTGGAACTATTAATTTCCCACTGTCAGACAAATAACAGTCAATAAGCCTGACATTGTCGTCTTCGATCACGAGATTCACTCGATCTTCGTTATCCAGTTCTCGGCCCCTGGCGAGTCCAACATCGCTGCTAAAGAAGACGACAAACGGACGAAGTATCAGGATCTCCTTTTCCAGAATGAAACTGTCGTTTGTCACGAACATTAAGATCATCCCCACCTGTCGGCAGAAAGCCGACTCACTTGCGGGTCGAATACAGAAAGCGGTCATTCTGGGTTCGCTCCGTCTACTTAGGTCACACGATTCTGGACTGACCTGACTGTTTACCTCCGGGTTGGAAGAGCAGTCAGGCAGAATGATTTTTTATTAACCCGCCCGTGCCGTAGGTGAGTCGGAGCCCTACGGGTCCGATCGGGCATTTAGTGTAAATAATAATGATAATAATAGTAATAACAATAAGAATAAAAAATAAATAAAAATAAAAACCTTTCCCTTCGCGATAAATAAATTTCATGAAGTTTGAAAACATAAAAGAGTTCAACCTTCCCGCTATTAAATAAAACAGCGGGAAGGTTGAACTATTAAATAAAACACTATGCGATTAGTTTAACACTTGTTTTTAATTAACACTTTTATCTTTTTACAACTTTATAATACACTTCATTATTTTAGATTTAATATAAATTAGTAGTAAGAATAATATTCTAATTTAATACTTGAACATTCGAAAAACAAGACTCGACTATACTTTTATTCGCGACGGAAAAGTTCCGAAAATAAAACGATGTTTCCGACTCGGGTGTTGTCATGAGACTGCATGTTAGACGCCGTGAATCAAGAAGCGCAATTTTCTCTCCCCCAAAAATATTGAAGTTTCCAAGATTCTTTAAAGTCAAAAGTGGGGATAGAAAAAGAAAAGTTAGCGAGAGTAACTACACGCGGTGGCCCAAATGAGCGATGGCCGTGAGGCCACCGATCGTGGTAGGCCGAGGCGTTCGAAGGGCTCGGTGGCCGACGTCTACCGTGACATAAAACGGAAAAAGAACCTTTAGGCAGACGCGGCCCATCTCGAGTCGTCGAGCTGTAATAAAACATTTGGTGACCAGCTACAATCGGCATGTGGCCACTCGAATACTCAAATATGCGACTACAGGGTTCTTGACTTAAAGGACTTCTAATTGTTCTCGAAAAATACAAAACGTGGAAAAAAACCCTATAATAAAAAAGGAAGAAGAATGTAAAAGATTTTCTTTCTGCAAATGAGCTCTGCATTTTTAAAGATTGAGTCATGTCGCTTTTAAATTTTCTCCAACTAATTTTACACGTGCGCTTTATTGCGACGTCTGCAAAAGGAAAAGCTTAAATCTTCTGCTATGTATATACTCTGAATATTTTATGTACGTTCGAGGCGGGACACATAAATTATTCTGGACCTCTCTTTACTTTGTACAATTGTTCTGGCATTTGCCCATGCCCTCAGGGAAACCAGCATTCAAAAACCTGAGGTAGAACAATGTAAATAATTATAACATTTATACATTCGCTTATTATATAAGATTGTGTCAAGAATTGGTGTTGCAGGTTGCTCAAATCGCGTCTTTTGGAGATTTGAAAGTTGCACTATAGGTGGCGAATACGTGCCGAGCGTGCGCTCGTCACAGGGTGAGCACAACAGCGCCTTTATAGTGGGCTAGCCCAAACATTCAGAATAAATTTGGGCCCTCCGTGGAGTGTCAAGAAAACACTCGAAAGTAGCCTAACCAACTACGAATAGAACGCCTCCACACCATTGGCCGACACGGTTCTACCCAGTGGCCAGTTCAGGGGCCCGATTCTCGAGTTCGCTCGAGATTCGGGCGAGCGCTCGAGTCGATCGAAGGGTGGAATAGAACGAAACGAAAAGATGGTATTCTCGAGTTCGTTCGACATGGCTTTCGAACGTCTTCTCGTATGCGACTTGTATGCAGTATTGCCAAGTCGTTCTGTTCACTCATAAGCCAATCAACAGCCCAATCTAATATAAATATAGCTGTTTTAAAAAAACGCGGACTATTCAAAATGAGAGAAATGTATCAGTTATATTTTCCAGTTACCTTTGAGATGAGGAGCTTTGGGTTTGGATTCATGTATTTTGTCTTCAAATCCGATCACACGTTTGGTCTATAACATTTAAAAAGAAAAACATGTTATGGGTTTATGTTATTGACGATTTTTCATTTAACCCATAAATCTAGTTTGATTGGGTCAATTTTTGCTTCCGTGTAGTGAAAACTAGGTTTTCGTAAAAAAAAAATCGAGATCTTAATGTCAACATACTTCAAATAGACGAAAACGCAGAGAATAGTACATTACGATACTAGTGCGATAAAACTTTTTCTGATGAGTGTGGGTTTGCAGCACGAGCTGAAGGTTAGCGTTGCAAACACACAAGTTAAGATAACGTTTTTCGCACGAGTATTGTACAAAATTTTACTTCACAAGGTGCGAAAGAGGGGTTTTACGAATGCGAAGCGTGCGTAATACTACACTTTACGCACCAAGTGACATAAAAGCAATTTTTAGCCGGCGTCCGGATGTATGGGTGTGTATATATATGAAAAGGACGTTAAGAAGATAACTGCCGCAATTTTTTGGCGACCGATCGGAACGTTTGCACACGAGTCGAGTAATCACTAAGGTTATTTAGTATTGAATTTGACTCGAATCGGTAGAGGGTTTCAAAAGTTATAAATATTTACTTTTTTTTAAAGTTTATTTACGTTTCGTAAAAAAAAACTGGCAATAATATCAAATACAAATATCGAGCTGAAACTTTGCACATGGGAAGAGGTGTCACTACGGTTGTTTTGTATTAACTTTGGCTTGAATGAGCTCGAGATGGGTTTAAAAGTTATGAATATATATATTGTAACGGGACGTCAATTTTGACCTGCCGTTACCTAAGTTTGAAATGGCGAACAGAGAACATTGTAAATTATTTAATTAAAAAATGCTTGAAAATTTTTAAAAATTTCATTATTACAAATAATGAAAGATCCTATTCGCCAATTCATCACGAAAATCTCAAAAATTGCATCTCATTATAAACAATTAATTATTAGTTATAATAATTAATTCACAACCCAGGAATTTAAACGAGGTTAACAAACTTAGAAAGAAATTTCTGCTTCGATAATTAAATCAAACAGAAATAATCAAAAGAATAGATCCACTCCGCGTGGAAATCACCGTAGGACCCAACGTTACACTTCACTGGGCACAAATTTTCAAATTCGTCAACAAACCGGCTAGCATGATTATACGTAGCTACATATTTCGACAGTACGAAATAAGGCGTTATGCGAATCTCGCCAATATAATAGATCATTACCAAATGACTTAGCCACATCCTACTTGATTCTATGGTGACCAACAGCGAGCGAGAGATCACCGGATTACAACTCCTGTATTAGGGGAATAAGAATAGAAGCTGGTAATTCTTACTATAACGAAAAATGGGCGGATCAAATTCGAACTCTAAAGTATGATAGTAAAACGACAGCCGACCTATCGAATTTGAATATCGCCGCAGCAATGTCAGGTAATTATCAGTGGTTCCCACACAAAAGGGAAATACCCTCGTAAAAAGTTTAATTCCATAAAGAAACATAGAATTACAACACAGATCATAAATAAAAGAATTTACATCGTACGTCAATTATTATTAAAGTTATTTCGATAAACAATTACAAACAATTGTGATTTTTTAAACAATTATTAGTAGCACAATAGCATACAATGCGGCTAGTTACCGCGAATTTGACGTATTTTCAATATCAACAATAATTGTTCGAAAAACACTGATTGTTATAAATAATAAAATCTAAAATCTACGTTAGATAGGAGGTTAACACATAAAACCTAAGTGGAACCTCCCTTGAACCGCTCCTAAGAAAACAAAATTCAACTGAAAAGTGACGTCAGAAGCGTCGGTTGAAGACCACGTGACCTCCACATAGTTCCACGTCGACATCACGTGACCTCCACGTTTTCCCCCTTTTTCCGCTCTCAACCGAGCATATAAAAGCGACAGCCCTGCTCGACAAGAGCACTCTTGAGCAACCACTACCTGGAGTCATCACGACCGTCATCACAATCAGCACGAGCTTATTTTAATCTACATTTTAAGAAGAAAACGTTGAAGGAAGCAGTTCGTTGGACGTATCGATGACTGAGGATCACAAATTCAAGGCCATCGGCAGCAACGACGAACACCAACAAAAATTCTCACTAAATATCTGGGTCCCATCGTACAGCTCGTTGGCCCCCAGTATTTAGTTGAGTTAGGGCACTATCTCGAGAAAAGGCTCCACATTACTGCTATATGGCCACCTAGCTTGAGATAGTGAAAATCGAGGGATAAAATCCTCGTACTGGGTACTCGGTCGTGTGAACCTTGTACGATCTCGAAATAACTAACGAACGGTCAAGCTAACGTGTAAATCCACTAGGCCTTGAAAAGCCCGGATTGGTAACATAACTTACCGAACCCAGTATAATATTCCGAATCTTCGTACAGAAAAGTGTGTCGTGGGTTATTATCAGCGATCGTGCTAGGAGGGCAGAGCTGAGGGTACCTTGCAAATCGATTTCGCAGATACTGATTGTGCTTTCGAACCTTTCAAAGGTGCGAAAACACGATTAGGAAACAGCGTATTCGAGCCTCGCGTATAAGGAGCGCAGAAGCCTTGAACAGTTCTCGCCTACAAAACCCCGAATAGCACGGTGAAACAGATCACTCGTAGTGTAGGAAAACATACAGTCACGCACACAGACAGACCGACGAGAGGCCTCTCTCCTACAAAGACGTATGAGACTCGACGGAAACAATTAGTGCGCATTCCATGCCAAATAGACGAGATATATTTAATTCTCACTCCATCCATCGATTTAAATTCTTTTAAAATCAATTCACACCCATCCTATGATTACACTGAACATAAATCTTAACGAAAATTGAATAATTTCTATACAAGATCTATTGTATGAGGACACGCCGCAAACGGCGAGTAGGGCGTCGCAACCTTGATATATATTTTCAACAATATTCGAATTACGTGTTGGTCACGCTCTCCAAATTCTTCAGCGTACTTTTAGAGAATTATAGCTTTCGTAGTGCCGCTTTACAAGCAACGTATAGGCAGTAAAATCTTTGCAAGTTGAGTGTAGAGCTCCATACAGTAGCACCTTCTACTGTATGAATTCAAAAGCATTTTTGTTTTGTAAATCAAATTATTATTTCCTGATGACGTGTTCCCCGCATAATGTAGGATAAGTTCGTGTTCAGCGCAACGCGTATGCAATAAACTCTTTGTGAGTTGAGTATAGAGCTCCGTACTGTACCTCCTACTGTACGAATTTAAAGTCATTTTTATTTAAATTATTATTTATTTTCCAACGGGGTATCCCGCATAAAAACAATTCCGTTTATCTTCCCGACAAGGAGGGACCCACATTAGAGCTTGACTAATTACCAGGACTAATCGCCCTTGATCCCGAAATAAACGCCTTCTCAAATCCTCTCTAAGAAAGCCGATGATGAAGAAGGCAATTTCTCGAAACAATGAGAAATAAATTTAATTCTTTCGACTGAGGCTTCTTCCAAAAACCTATAAACCACAAACAACCTCACAGGTCACACCGGTCCAGCACACGAATCCTAAGTTCCTTACCCGCACCGAAACACGGCCAGGAACTTTAAGCAGAATAAAAATTATTGTATTCGTCACCAACAAACATTTTCATGCAAACGCTTGCCCCCCTAAGAAAGCAACTAGTAAATAGCTTGAATACGATACTCGGTCCCATAGCTAGCATCTCGTCAGGAAAGAACGTCGACTATCTCGACTATAAAGAAACAACAAATAATTTCATTGTTGCCTGTACACCTAATGCTATATCAGGGAAATCTTGTTAGTACATTACGCTTAGCTTAACGGATACAATAATTCGATTTTTCTACGAGGTAGAGAGAACTTTACACATCATTCAGTTATTTAAAATAAGTGCTAATCATCAATTCGCTTCTTTAGTATCCAAAGGGATATCAAAACAATAAGAAACACTTATTTAAGATAAGTAGGAAATATCGATTTGTTTCATTGGCGCCCGAAAAGGGACCCGAAACCTAGCTAGAAAAATCGATTCGTTTCAATATATAGTATATATATATATATATTTTTTTTTTAAATAATTTAGACGGATTCCGTAGATAGCTGAACAAAATCTGCTTAGTAAAAAAAACACATGTTGTCACGACCCCTTTCTTTAATACAAGGTTTTAAACAAATATAATACAGCGAAAATGAAAAAGCGAAGGCGTTTCTATTTTGACTACAAAGTGCGAACACTGAAATTTTGTACGTGCAACACCATCGAAAGAGCAATTGGAAATTATATTAGTGAAGAGCAGAAACATCATTTCATTCATTTGGTGAATAGAAACCCTAAATTGATTTCCGGAAAATTCACAAGTGATGTCACAAAAAAAAATCGCAGCAACTATGGATTTTAATCAGCAACGAATTAAAGAAAGTACAAGGAGCAGTGAAAACTTGGATGAAATGACGTAAAGTAAGTATTTGCATCTTACAACACATTTACAATCGACGAATTTTTATTTTTGGTACTCGGAAATACAGATAAATTTGACAATTTATTAGAAAATGATCTAAGTATAAAACCTTTATTATATTCTATATAAGAGCCATCCCATAGCAATTCAGCCAACAACAAAAAATATGTTCTCAAAAAATGTTTATAAATCAGGTTCAGTGATTCCAATAGTACACCAAATTTCAAATAAAAAATATTCTGCCGGAAGATGCTAATTCTTTCATTTTTCACTTAATCTGTAATATCTCGGAAACGATTAATCTTTTTGACAAAAAAAAATGTTCTTCATTGCCGACAAGAAAAAATGTATTCAGAATTAAGTGTGTAATTTCAGGCCATTTTATGGCAAAAACGACGGAAATATTTTTTTTTGCGAGAAGGACTTCCGATATCGTCATCGGGAAAATTACCTCAAATTCTGTGAGTGATCGCCGAACTTTTAATTTTTTTCATGGGATTCCCAAATATTCTTAAGTTATAACAGTTTGACATTAAAAAAAATATATATCCGTTTTTCAGTGCCAGTACATTCATTATCAGCAATATCAATTGTTTCATCGTGTTCCGCGTACAGACGAATATTTTGGATAAACGCCGAATTATGGAAAATACAACCTTCAGAATGTTACTTGTTGTTGGGGCTGTGGCCGTATTTCTTTAATAATGGTGAAGCTTCGGCGACGGACGACCTCGTTGGAAAAATCCTTTTATTTATTTATTTTTTATTTACGTTTCGCCCTTTGGTCGGGGCCTCTTCAGAATCGTTATTATCCTAATTCTTTTATATGTATTGAAAATGCATGCCCTCGTTGTTCGGGCTCTCCGGTCGTTGATGGTATGGGAGGTTATGTTTTCAGTCTTTCTCTGCTATGTCAAATTATTTAAATATCTTAAAGCGTCACTATTGTTAAATCGAGTCAATGGAATGAAACTAATTACCTTAAAGCGGAAATCTTAAAGTCTAATAAAACAGCAAAAGTTGATTGCAGACCGGATTGCAGACCTGCCGGCGTGGTTTTACATTATCTCAGACGTGTGTGTCACACAATTTAACAATAGTGACGCTTTAAGATATTTAACTAATTTGACATAGCAGAGAAAGACTGAAAACATAACCTCCCATGAGATTTCGAGAATCCCTATTGAGCAGTTTCCTTCAAGATTCTAGGGAATCTCAAATGAAACGAAGCTCGAGCGAACTCGAGAATTGAGTCCTAGACCACCTGTAGTATGGTGCTATATGCCTGGACTAATTGTAAGAAAAAGAAGAAGATGTAACGCTCTCGCTCGCAGTGGCGCGCTAATTCAAACGAAGAATTAAAGACCAGCACGAGCGTGGTTACCACCGATGTCGTCCCACGTTAAGGAACTGAAGCTCACCTCGTCCGGGCTAATCGAGGAAAATAAGATTAAAAGAAAAACACAGAGTTTAAATTCGAAATTAGATTTAGGGTTTATTAATAGTTTTTTTCACTAAAGTTATAAGTTTACACACAAGAAAATATCCCGATACAAAAAGTAAAAACGATTCTCGGGTCTCGCGGTCTGCTGGTGGGCCCGGAGTTACGCCCCAGAGGACCCACCCCTTACGTTAAGGGTCCGCGTCGTCCCGAGTTAGAAAGTTGCTATTGTTCCCTTCACTTCAAATTGGACACCACATGGCCCACCGTCTAAGAACGGTTGGCCCTTTCAAGAGTGTCTGGCGCTAGGACTCGCCTTTGTACCTTAAAACTAAAAGTCAACTTTCTACAATTTAACTTTATTTATTATCTGCGTTTTCCGAAAAGCGCTCTTTGAAAGAATATATATCTGGACCTAAAGGCCACTTGACTCGTCAGAACTCGACTTTGGGAAAGCAGATTTTAGTGCATTTTTTTTATTGCAGTACAAGGAGCGTAGGCAGATTCTTCTACACAGCATGATATTTCCATTTGCATTACGTGGGGATATTTATGTACGACGTACATCTGTATATATTTCTACATGCTATAATTATTGTTCGTAGTAATATATTTACAATGAATAATGGTTTATTGCTTATCATCAGTCAGCTCGCCCAAGTCACTATTATTGGTCTCTCTCTGCTATTCCTAATTTGAATTTACCGCGCTCAAACTCGCGGAGGTGCCGCGCGTACGTTGCGCTTGCGAATCGCGTATCAGAATCCGTCAGAAAAATTGATACTTACCGTCATCTTTCGGGGACAAAAACAATCGCTTGTTGATTACCGACCGAGAATGGTCCGAACATTAGAAGTTTGTCAATTCTGAAAATATGTATAGACATATGATGGATTCGACAATTGGATGTGAAGCCAAAGAGATAATAGTACATCCGCTTGTTCTGCAAATTAAGTAAATAGGAATTCTGTCGTTTAACCCTAAAATGCTTTATCAATTTCGACGGAGTAGGATTTGGCTGTTTCGTTATCCGTTCAAGTATCAAGTCGATAAAATAGGAATTCTATTAAATCGACTTCACGATGTTTGGCACTCTGCTTTTGTGACCCTAATAGATAATGTCAAAGTCCGCAAATATAAATACTGACGATTCGCCAACTAGAATGGTATCAAATTAGTAATCGTTCTTTGGCGTTTTTAGTCTATCTGATTAAATGTGAATTCTATTATTTGACTCGAACAAGTTTCATCAATCCTGCTGAGTAGGCTTTCGCCGATATCGCTATCAAGTGGGGGCATATTATTAGGATTTCGCATTATCCTCAAATATCAATCTCCGTGAGTGGGAATTATATAAAACCGCTTCGACCAGTGTTATGCCATTTATTTTCGGGGACTTGTATGCGAGCCGCCTCGCGTACGACGTCCTCGCGGACCGCGCATCCGTTACAAGGATGTAACGGATTCTGATACGCGATTCGCGAGCGCGACGTACGTGCGGCACCTCCTCGAGTTTGAGCGCGGTAAATTCAAATTAGAAATAGCAGAGAGAGACCAATAATAGTGACTTGGGCGAGCTGACTGATGATAAGCAACAAACCATTATTCATTGTAAGTATATTACTACGAACAATAATTATAGCATGTACAAATATTTACAGATGTACGTCGTATATAAATATTCCCACGTAAAGCAAACGGAAATATCATGCTGTGTAGAAGAATCTGCCTACGCTCCTTGTACTGCAATAAATAAATGCACTAAGATCTGCTTTCCCAAAGTCGAGTTCTGACGAGTCAAGTGGCCAGCATGTAGGTCCAAATATACATTCTTTCAAAGAGCGTTTTTCGGGAAACGCAGATAATAAATAAAATTAAATTGTAGAAAGACGAGACTCTTAGTTTTAACGTACAAAGGCGAGTCCTGGCGCCAGACACTCATGAAAGGTCCAACCGTTCTTCGACGGTGGGCCATGTGGTGTCTAATTTGAAGTCAAGGGAACAATAGCAACTTTCTAACTCGGGACGACGCGGCCGCTTAACGTAAGCGTGTCGGATGCTTCCGCGTGGGTGTGAGCGTTAGCGTCGAACCAAGGGATGATTGGCTAAGGGTGGGTGCTCTGGGGTTTGTCCTCTGATTTTTACCTTTTTTCTATTGGGATATTCTCTTGTGAACTTGTAACTTTAGTGGTGAAAATTATTAATAAACGCTACGTTTAATTTCGCTTTTAAACTTTGTGTTTTTCTTTCAATCTTGATTTCCTTGATTAACCCGGACGAGGTGAGCTTCAGCTCCTTAACGTGGGACGGACATCAGTGGTAACCACGCTTGTGCTGGTCTTTAATTCTCTGTTTGAATTAGCGCGCCACTGCGAGCGAGAATGTTACAAGGAAGGGCTTCGAGCTCCATCTATGGTGCACATGCTGCCCGCCTGGCTCGTAATAAAGAAGACGTGTTCGCTCCATCATGCGGGTGAAGTGTATACTTTACCATACCATTCTTCCGTATACTTTGCTATCGGCTTTGACGGTCTCGTTTTATCTAGTCTCTGTTTTTGTGATAATTCCGAAAGTTAAATAAATAATCGTGGTGTGATTAGTCGATTGTTTTTTCAATTCATTCTCTAAGTTAGTGACAGCAGTTAATCGTTTTCTCGTGATTTAGGCTGTAGCTCAGTAAATGTTTCGATGGTAACAAACAAAATAGTGGAAAGCATGAAACTTGTGATATAAGTGCCAAATCATTTATTTACGGAGCCAGTTTAATTGTTTTATGGAATAACTATCCTCATCAATAGTAATGAGAATACTTCTCGTCTATTATTATTATTGGTCAAACGTGAGTTTTTTTTTGTTAAAACAAGTTACCTGATTGAGGTAAAGATTCTCTGTCATATTTTCTAAATATAGAATCATGGTCATTAGGTCTTCAGATATATATATGTATATGTTTGAAACTTCCACATTTTTACGTCATGATTAACCTATAGCATCTATAAATTAATTCTGTAATTTTCATGTTCAGTCCTGTGTGAACAACTATTTTAACATTGCTAAGAGGAAGACTTTATTAGTGTTCACAGTGGTACAAAAAAAAACAAATTTATACATTTCTAAATCTCTAAATTAGTGGATATCTTTGACCTTTAAAAAAAATCCCTCTGCTTAGCCAGTGTAGGATGTTGTTACAAACAAAATTAGTCATCAACAAGCAAAATTCTTTGAGTGGTCAATTCTGAATTATGTGCAGAGTTGACAAAACACAATTCTGATTTACAATCTAACCGGTTAACCAAATTTGTTTTAACACTGACAGAAAAGTTCTTCGATCCAGTCCTTAAATGATATATAAATTTCATGTTCATTGGTTGGCTGGAATAAAAAATACAACTCTTTGAAAATCAATTTTTCTTTGCTTACTCATCCCAATCAATGCACTCTCTCTGCTATGTACTAGTCAAATTTGCGATACATTTTTAAAAGCGTTTTTTTTTACAAATTTTGGTAGTGCTGTATATAGTTTTGAAGAGTGATTTGTCTATTAGCATGTTTTCTTTTTATATAAAGATATGCACAGCCATAGCTTGAAAAGAAAATACACTGACATACAGGAATGTCCAATGAGATGTTTTTGTACTCCAGTGATTTATTGCAAAGACCCTTAATATTAGTTCAAGTCTGAGGAACAATAGCTTATTTTGTTTTTTCAAAGATGCCACATTGATTGACTAAGTAGATTTTTTTCATTGTAGGACATTTGATATAATTAAATAATTTTCATATATAAACTTGGTCCTGATCACAGTGTGAATGACAATACCAATGATAAATTATAGGGTCAATAAAATAGCAACAATGGATTAATGATATTGTGACATATGAACTTTTTAAGCAAGCAATGTTAGGTTCAGTTGGATAAACAAACAGTTGTAATTTTTTTAAAAAGGGTACTTAATAACCAATTTTGTTCCCAATATAATACTGAATGATAAAGACATCACATCACAGATTTGTATACATTGATGTATTTTCTTTTCAAACTGTAACTGTGTATGTAGTTTTATATTAAAAACACACGCTGATGTGCAAGTCATTCCTTGGAGCCACCAAAATTTGTCTAAATTCTTTTCAAAACTTAGCACTGATTTGAATTCCCTGTACAACTTTGTGTGAACAACTATTTCCCTTATGGAGAAATACTTACGGCATTCCAAAATGATAACTGATAACTAACCATTGAGATTTCAGTTGTTCCCAATCAGTGATCTTACATCGCTAGTAGTGTTTTTCCATAAGTTATTGCCATTATTGAGAATAAAACTTGATCAGTGCTAGCAGTGGCATAAAAAGAAAATTCCTTGGGTCAGACTGCTATAATTCTTGCTAAAGTTTAAACTCTATTTCTGAATTTGCTTCACGACAAACAAAATCATAAATCCATACGCAGTAAACACAAAATAGATTGATGTTGTTTTATTTTATTTATTTATTTATTTATTTATTTATTTATTAGTTATGTATTTATTGGGTACAGTAATAAAAATAGATTTAATTTGTACATAGATAAAATAATAGAGAAACATCTAAATACATGGTAACGTGCTATTACAGTTTGTAGAAAAAATATTTCCATATACTTGTAGCAGTCAGAAAGGACAGAGTATGGAAGGTGTGTGTAGTGTGTTGATGATTTGACAAATTATCGAAGGAAGAAAATATATGGTGATCACTGGGATTCAAACCTAGATTATTCCAGGACTGAGTAAGAGCACTAACCACTGCACTAATGCCACCTGGTACATTTCTCTCATTCACATCGTTTTCTTATATGCAATGTAGGGCTGTCACATACTACTCAGTGCTATTGTGATTCACAAAAGCGCCTTAGCACTTGTCTGTGACCCAGCTTACTTAACTGCTAATCTATCCTAAAGCTACTCTAACACAACAGATTTATATTTTCATTTTATTTTCTCCTATTTTGTTTTTATTACAATAATAATAATGTTATAGCCCAATATACATATATTATATTAAATTGTATTATAATATATAGACACTTTAGAAATTGCATAAATTTGATTCTTTTAGCGTTTAAGTATGCTTAGCAATACTTCATTTGGTATATTTATTACAGCTTCTTTTATGTTTTTGGTACAATTTTTTGGAGTGCTTGTTAATATTTTATGACAATGGAAAGGTGCAAGGCAACAATATATTTACTTAATTTTGGTATTATTCGGCCGAAGTAAGGGAATGGATGATTCGTTGATCGGTTATTGGCGGCCAGGTAGGAGAATGATTTATTTTCTCTGAATTTTGTGTTTCTATGTTTCGACCCGGGTCTGGATCCTTTTCAATCGTTATTTGTTTCCTGTATGTGTGCTGTGCATGTTTATATTGTTTTTGTCTGTGAAGTGATGAGTGATTGTGTGTTTTTTCCTCTCCTCTATAGTTCCTCGTTTTGAAACGATTCTGGTCACCGCTTCTCTAGCTCATGTGTTTGATAGTTGTTTGCAGGTTATCTCTTGCTTTTGGGTTTTTTAAATACTTTTTCGGAGACACTAAATTTACATTACTTTGGGCTATCTTCGCTCTTTTGGCCATTTTCTGAACCTCCAACTGACGACTTTGCGGCTCGATCTCAATCTCCATCTCTTGCTCTTTTTGAGAATTGAAATACTGTGATTTATCATTTTGTGTGGCCTCTGTTGGAACATCTGCGTTACTACATCTCTCTTTGTGTCCACTCTATCAGTTTCAGGAAACCAAATCCGGAATCTTATTAACATCCTCGTTGTATCCCACAAATAAGCCTTTGACAGCCTTGCTGTCTAACTTTCTACGTTTTTCCTTGGGGATATGTGCATAACCAGTTGCTCCTAAAACAGTCAGTTTTTGTAGTTTGGATGCTCGTCCAAACCATAGTTCATACGGAGTTTTCTGAATTTGCGAGCTCGTACCTGTATGATTTAGAATATGAACTGAAGTATTTATTGCTTCGGCCCATAGCCTCAACGGAAGTTTCTTGGCATGTATCATGGCTCTCATGGTCTCAACAATCGTTCGATTTTCTCTTTCGGCAGAACCATTTTCCTCGGGAGTAAAAGCTTTGTCTTTGTCTTTTGATACTGTATGCCTTGATGTCTCAGCAACTCCTTATCTGTTTGATTTATAAACTCTAAACCGTTGTCCGTGCGTAACGTCCTTATATTTCTTTTTAAGTGATTTTTAGTCATAGCGATGAAATCTTTGATTCGTTCTGCGGTCTCATTCTTGTGCTTGAGAAAGTATACGATTCTGAAGTGAGAAAAATTCTCTTTAAACATTAGAAAATAACGTCGTTTATTGAATTTTCCTGAAAAGGACTGCACAAATCAGAATGGACGAGTTCTCCAGGAGCTTGCGACATATAATCTTCTTGTTTATGTTTGGGAAATGGTAATCGGTGTAACTTACCAAAAACACATCCTTCGCAAAAGAACTCCTCATTTTCATCTACTTGAATTCCTTGAGCTTTTAGATACTGCAGCACATGGCGTTTATGCTGATGTCCGAGTTTCTCGTGCCAAGATTGAAGCGATCCCTTGATGGCAAGATTTGCTTTGGTCCCTCCATCTTCTGGTGGGAGCACCTTGATTTGCATTTCACAAAGTTTGTGCTTACGCACTCCCACTACAACTATAGTGCCATCTTTATTTAAATGACAGTCTTTAGCAGTCTGTATCAATCTCTTGTCTGACGCCGAACCAGCTGAGAAAAGGTTACATCTGCGATTAGGTACGAACAAGACTTTTGGCAAATGCTTTTCAGCCCATTCGTTTCCATTGTAGGCTAGAATATTTATATTTCCATTAGCTAAAGCTTGTATTGACTCTCCTTTCTTCCCAACATTTACTAAAAGAGATTTTTCAAAATATTTTACATTTAGAAAACAACTTGCTTCATTGGACATGTGATCGGTGGCTCTAAAATCTACATACCAAATCTCAGAATTCTCCGCAGCTTGATCAAAACACACTGATGCCTGCGCAACCAAGGCTTGACCCTTTGGTTTCTTGTCGCTGGCCTGAATCTGTCGTGTCTTCGATCGACATCCACGTGCCCAGTGTTCAGGCTTTCCACACTTGTAGCATGCATCATCCGATTGACTGCTATTCTCTGTCACATCAGTTTCCTTTGATGAAAAGTTGCTCCGTCTTCCCTTGTCTTCTTCTGCGAGAAGCCTTTCGATTAAATTTTCCAATGTACGCTGTGCTATAAATTTCTGGCAGCGTCATGAGAATCTTAGTAATAATCATGGAATTTGCTATGGGTTCACCCAATGCTTGTAAGCGATGTGCAAGATTCTTCAATTTTGCATTATAAGCTGCCATACTTTCCTTCGGCTCAATTCGACATCTTGTATCAGCGTTGTTGGAGCATATGACAGCTCCTTTTAGATTTTTGCTCATAAAGGGTATGCAGTGCAGTCCCACATATCCTTAGCACTGGTGCAATTCATAATATGCACTAACTGAGAGTCAACGACACTAGTTGCAATTACTTTTTGAGCAGGATTGTCTGCTTTCAGCCAGTCTCTCAACTCCTTCTTCTGGGCTGCCGTAGCATCAGCAGGTGGCACAGGCTTGTCAAGTTCATCATTAGTCACAAGTAGAGCACTTTTATCTCTCAACAAAACTGATACTTGGAACTTCTCGTAAACTTCTCGTAATTCTCGTTACTTCGGACTCCATTATCGGTTCTTTCCACTCTTGCACGTGGCTGGATTAACCTCGCAATTGTCTTCGAGAAGGAAAAGAAAAAAAGCAATAAAAAAACCTTTAACCCGAAAATAACTTTTGCCATACGTGGCCTTGGCCCATAACCTGTTATTGGTATGAGAAATAAAAGTCCTTTTGTAGTGATCACTTTGATTTATTGAGCAGAACAGTAGAAAAACAAATATGATAGAAATACACATGTTGTTTCGCTGTTGCTGCGCCGGAAGGAAGGCGCTCCGATTTCTCTTAAAAATACGCATATCGATATAATCAGTCTATCGACCTATAGTCGCATATCACAAGGTTCGACTTATCGACGAGTGGCCACTAGCGCCAAGTTTAAATTAAAAAAAAAACGTATGTGCTAGACTAGCAGATTTCATGAAAAAAACATAACATTAACATATACAGTTGAATTGTTGAGTAGGGTTTATCTTTTTCATCATTACTTTCAGAACCTGATTTTGGATCACTTGTAGTTTCTTAATAGCACTGTCTTTAGCTCCGCCAACCCAAAAATTTTGTAAAATAAAACGCTGTGCCTGTTCGCACAGAAAGATGTCTAATAAAGTCACGCTAAAGTCGCGCGGAAAAATTAGAGGAAATTTGGAGTGTACGTAGGCAAGTTCGAATAACTAACATATCTCTATGACTTTTGGAGTGGGTTTTTGCAACTTTTCAAAGGGACTACATTTTCGTTTCTCTACATTATGTACACCCCTGGTTCCGTAGAACGCGGCAGTATCCGCTGGGCGCGGAATTCAATCTCCATGTCTATTATATCCGTATACAAAGCATCTGTTATTTCCGTATATAAAACTAATTCATACTCAACAATACGTCATTAAATCATTTTAAAAACAAAAAAGACCACTGTCGATCTCATTTTTTTTCTTCCAGTCGCGGGCGCGCTTAATTCATATGTTGTGTGTATACAGTTCGTAGAGCGCGTCGCTAATTGTAATTTCTGAAAATTATAATTACCAGTATTGAATGATAAACTAATTTTTATTTCTCGATGTTTTAGGGTGCAATGTCATTTTTGAAGTGACTCCCGTATTAGGGACGCGCCATTTTTGGTGTGACCGAAACGTGCCTGTATCGAGTAGCGGTCACAATTTGTGTTTTACTGCTCGATTTTCTGTTGTTTTTCTTCCTTCCTTTTTTCCATGTACGCGCAGTTTGTCGTGTGCGACACTACACTCTGAAAATGATCATAATCCCTGAATATCCCTGAAAACTAACTATTATCATCAGTCACGAATGATACACTAATGTTTATACCACGATGTTGTAGGATGCGATGTCATTTTAGAGTGGCTTTTGCGTTTCTGTATTAAAGACGCGTCATATTTTAAGTGACCGCAGCGCGTCCGTATCGAGTAGCATTCATACTTTGCATTTCATTGATCGATTAGCGGTTTTTGTTCATATTACTAATACACGCTGTATGTCGGATGTGACGCTGCGATAATTCCTGAAAAATATAATCGTCTATATCGATTTATGAATTAGAGAAAGTTGTTGCCGTACTTTGCAGTTCTCTTCTCGATTTGCTATCTTTTATGAATCGCAGTGTGGACAAACACGATATGCGTAAGTGGACCAACATTGTATATTTTAACGAATAGATCTGTGAAAGATTTCAGGAAAGACGAAACCAAGTCTAAAAATAATAACGCTTTAGTCATTGTGCAATTTTTATTTCTGATCGCAGATCGTCGCAGACTTGTTAGTGTCTTGATAAAATATATTACGCGCTCGAGTTTACATTCTACATACATACATTCAGAGTGTTTGTCCACTCTGCTTATCATAACAGATAACAAAACGAGAAGAAATTCCAAGTACGACCAGAGATGAGTAGAGAGATTGGCAATGAGCCGAATTTTATGATCTTACTTTTATTTTGGCCCGATGCGCCACCTGAGCGGAGGGCAGCCGAACTGGTCGCAAGTTGTTTGATTGGTTGAGTATACAGTGAGGACAACGTGAAACTGGACAGCGCAAATGCGCTTGCGCGTCAATTCGGCGGTTCTTAGTCTGAGCGTGCAGACCACACAGTCGGGCCGGCAAGTGTGAACGGCGAGGGGGCGTGTATGAACGTAGCGTACGCCAGTACCACAAGGCTACGAATGAGCGGGCCAAGTACAGCTAACTTATGACGCCTTATGATGACTTTTGATTTGTAGGACACATTTTATGTACTTAATACTTAGTAGCGTATAATAGCTTACTTGCTTTTGCAAATTATAATTTTTAATTATAATTATAAGTATAATTTCCTTAAAAAGAATTATTTATGACCCTGAAGATTTCTGCATCTTCATATTTTATACTTTGGACAGCTGTAATTACTTCTTTTTTTTTTCTTTATGATCTTTAAAAACTGGCACTCATTGTTGTCATTGTTTTTCCAGTTAGCCAGTTTTGACGTTTAACCTGTTCTTGCAATTAATTTTTTTCCAAAGCCAATTTATGCTTTTTTCGAGGATCTCCAGAGACTTTTCTCATTTTTTGAAAATGATATTTAAAAACTGGCAGTCATTTTTGTCATTTTTTTTCCAGTTGGCCAGATTTACCGTTTCGGAGACACGAACACACTCAAGCGTAGCGTGAATGCTAAAAATTATTTTTGTGTTTATTTCTAATGTGTTATCGATTATGTTGTACCAATATACCAAATGGCAATAATAGCAACATTAAAAAGTACCCGTGTAATAGTAATATCTTGTGAGAAATAGAAGAGATCGAAAACGCAGAAGACTTAACGGACCGGGAGATAGATAAACAAATAAAAAGACTTAAAAGAAAAAAGACCCCAGGCGAAGACGGGATCAGGGACGAGGCATGGATATATAGCGAGGGAAGAACGAGAGGCAGAGTTAGAGAACTCATCAGAGAAATATGGAAAGGAGGGGGATTCCCCCAAAAATGGTGCAAAGGAATAATCTGCCCAATGTATAAAAAAGGAGATAAAGAAGAAGTGAAAAACTACAGAGGAATTACCTTGCTGAACACGCTGTATAAAGTCTACGCAATGGTGCTGGAGGAAAGGCTGAAACAGGAAGTAGACGCAAAGGAAATACTACCGGAAACGTAGGCGGGGTTCAGAACAGGCAGGAGTGGCATAGACAACATCTACATTTTGAACTACTCAGTAGAGAAAACACTGAAAGAGGCAGGGGGAAAGCTCTACGCATTCTTTATCGACTTCACAGCAGCATTTGACACGATAGACCGGCAACTATTGAAGACGGCGATGGAGAAAAGAGGGGTTAATCCCGATTTGATAAGACGTATTAAAGAGATCTACGAAGAGACAAAATGAAAGCTACAGAAGATTTTTGGACCAAGAAGGGAATAAGACAAGGATGCCCACTGAGCCCGACTTTATTTGCAATGTATATAGCAGACGTTGAAGGGATCTTGCAAGCAGGTCAGGCAGGAGGCGTCGTTATCAGAAGAAAGAAGATCTGGACCTTAGCATACGCGGACGACATTGTTCTACTATCGAAGGACGCTGCGGAAATGAGGGAAATGATTAGACGTATGGAAAGGTTTGTCCGAAGGAAAAGGCTGACACTGAGCGTGGACAAATCGAAGATAATGGTATTCAGGAATGGAACTCGTTATGCGAGGGAGGGCAGCGGGACCTGGGATGGAAAGGAAATAGAAGAAGTAGATGAATTTAAATACCTGGGCTATCTGTACACGCGCTCAAACTCAGAAAGAAGACATATAAATGACAGATGGAGAAAGGCAGTAATCGCAATGAAACAAACGTGGGGGATAGGCAAGAGAAGATTCCTAGACGACTACACAAGAAGAATTATGATGTTCGAGTACCTGGTGAAAAACATAGCTCTGTATGGCGCGGAAATTTGGGGGTGGACAGAACAAAAGGAACTAGAAGCCACGCAAGAAAAATACCTGAGATGGACATCAGAGCTGGACGTGCACACCGGGATACATCGTCAGAGAAGAAACAAAAACCGACAAAATGCAAATAGATGCGAGAAAGAGAGCGCTGAAGTACGAGGAAAAAATAAGAACAGAGTCGAATAATGCGATCCTGAAAGAAGTACTCAGAGAGATGGACACGGTATGGAGAGAAAAATCGAAGTGGGAACGGAAGAGGATGGAATATTACGATAGACACGGCGTCACAGGGGAGATGCAAAGAAGACAGACAAAAACAGGATCAGTATTACCAAATACAAGAATCGAACTACAACAGGATGTACAAGCACGTAGTTACACAGACCATACCTGAATACCTCAAACGAACGGGTCACAAGGGAGACCGGAAAATCATCGCAAGATTGAGGTGCGGCAACGAGGAACAGGCAAACAGATACTGGGAACGAGAGGAAAATAAAATCTGTAGGATATGCAAAGCATAAGCAGAGACACTTCAGCACATAAAAGAAACATGTGCGGAGGAACTACGTATCGACGAGGACTTGGTGGACATCTTGAACGAGACAGGAGACGGGCAATTATGGATGAGAACTATACTGAAAGACGACAAGAAAGTGCCACGGATTGAAGAAAAGAACAAGAAAAAAAAGGATAAAAAACATATATATACATATATAATTAAAAACAAAAAAATTGTACAAGCGTGTAAACCCCTTTTCAATGCCGAAAGGCACGAAAATAAACTAATTACTACTACTAGTAATATCTTGTGTTTTGCGTTTGATTAATATTATTACAATATTAGTTAATAATTAACAACAAGCGTTTTATCCACTCGGAATTATTTTTACTGAATTCGTCTATTGTACTGGTGATAAAAGATCCGATGGCATTTTCGACCAGTTGCAACTCTCATAATAAAAATGTCGCGAGAGTTGACGATACGACTCCCACGTAGATGTCTCTAAAAGTCTTGCCCATACGACAAAGTTAAAGAAAACCTCTGTTGCTCTAAAAAATGCAAGTAATCGAGACAAACAAATTTAAACTTAACTACTTTTTAATTGCAATAGTTAAATAATAATTTGTTGCTTATTTTCAACAATAATTATTTTATTGGTGCACCATTCATCTCACTGCATTCCTTACATCGTTTTGAGAGGAAAACGTCCTTTGGCATTCTTCCACAGCCATGATTTTCTAACCCGGTGTTTAGTTAATCTTTAAAGCAGATCTTTTAATTTTTTGATTATCTGGTGGCGACTGATTTAGTTTTTTATCAATGATTGTGAACAAATTAGCTGTCATGTCTGTAATTTTTTTTTCACATGTTCGCGTTATTAGTGATTCTCTAAGGCTGTTTTCAATTTTTTTTATTATCTAATGGCGATTATTATTGTTTTTGATTTTTTCGATGGTCCTGAAAAAGACAGCAGTCATTTCTGTATATTTTTAAAAAATTATTGTTAGCTGTATCTCTCCAGTAGTTTTTGTAATGAACCATTTTTACGGTTTACGGGTCAAATATCCTTTTTTTTGCGATTCTGTTATTGCTACCGTATATGCTGCAAAACGTTTGCAGTCAGCAACAATTTTCCAGAAATGAAAACATTTTAAAAAATAAACAAATACAATAAAAATTGTCGCCACTGGATAAATGAAAAAACGAAAAAATGGACCCCAAAGAAGAATTAATTATGCAAACAGGTGAGACGGCACAGCTGACAAAAAGCAAAAAGTATAAATAACTACTAATTTTTCAGGATCATTGAAAAAACAAACTATAAATACTATTTAAAAATGACAAAAACTGTTTCAAAAATAAATTACTTTAACGCAGGATTACAACAATATGGATGTCAATCACTATCAAATTTGCAGGTGCAACAATCTTCAGGATCAATCATTTTATCGGCGTGCCACTAATTTTACTGCATTTTTTTACACAGTTTTGAGACGAAAACGTCGTTTGATATTTTCTGTTAGAAGCAAGAGTTTTGTAATAATACATGCTGAAATCGGCGGTAACACAGCTTTCAAGTAGGTTACTCTGAAAGTATTGTCCCTACAAAAAAGTTGAACAGGAACTTTTGTACAGAAAAAATGCAAGGAATAAAGACAAGCAAGTAAAAAGTTAATAACTTGTTAATTGCATTATTTAAACAAAAATTTGTTCCTTAGTTTCAAACGCGAGTTTGCAAAATAGTCGTGCTCTGTGCGTATCAGTAAACAGCTGGGTTGTAAATCTCCATTTTTTTATTTCGTAAATATACACTGTATAATTTTGTAAAAGGTGTGATTACCAACAATAATTTACATTTTCTATAGAATAATATTTAAATGTTTTAACTTTAATATTTTAATGTTTTAATATTTAAATGTTTTAATAAACCATCGACATTTTTATGGAGAAAGGAGACCATACAGTTAACCCTTTGAGCCATACATTTTTCGTTCCCGAAATAAAAGAATTCATTAATTTTTGTCAAAAATTAGTTGACAGCATTTAAATCTGAGTTGTAACGACCGTTCAGCGAACCGCTGTAACGCAAAGGGACGTATGAATTTTTCCGCATTTTAAAGTTAACTTAGATTTTTTTTAATATGGAACAAATGTGTGGAAAAACTCAAAACTCAAAGTGAACTTTAAAATCTGAAAAAATCCATACGTATTCAGAAAAATTAATGAATCATTCTCATTAAAAAAAAATTGGGTTATCGGGAAATTTGATGAACCATTTTTTTTTCATTGATTTGTTGATGACCTTTTGGAATTATTATTATACAGAATTAATCTTTTCAGTACCTTTAATGTGCATGCATTTTTTTTTTAGATTTTTATACAATCGCGAAGTGTTTGCAACTTGTTCTTCTTCATCTTTTATCCTCCTGGCTTTAGGCTTCGCCAAGTGCCATGAGCTAACTTGTTACACATAGCCCTCGTGTCTTCTGGCATCTCCCCTACCAGCTTGGGTACCACTACCCTCACTGGCCCCTTCGGATGCCGGGTGGGGTCACGGTCGCCGCCACAGTCTTCTCGCGCAGCTGCATTGGACTGTCCAGTTTCACGGTGTCCTCACTGTACAGTAATACTACGCGCGATTTCCGTGAGATCCACGATTTATATCGAGTGGGAGTCAAGCTCGTATTTAACCGATTGTACTCGTCTCCGCGATATTGGGGCTGTGAATATATCTTCAGGTATCGTTACGCAGCTATAAGTTAAGTTGATGTTAACCCGCAATAAGGCTTACATTTGTCGAATGTGCCGAGGAACTTGGGTTATATTTCATATCACGGATGAATTTCCTTTATTAAGGTCTCGACAAATGTACTCCGAAGTGCGCAACGATATCTAAAAAGCATTCACTGCCTCAAAATCTCGGAGAAGGACGCAAATGGTCTAATAAGGGGCGTGAGTTCGAGAGTCTCACCCGGTATAAATCGTGGATCTCATGGAGCTCCTGAATCCCATGCTAGTATTACTATATATGTCGACCAGTCAAAGAACTTGCGAACGGTTCGGCGGCCCTCCGCTAAGGTGGCGCAACCTGAAAAGCGTGATCCCAAAAATCGGCGCACTTCCAATCTCTCTAATCTCTGGTACGACTGCTATTCGATATGGACACATTACGGTCACTCGAAAATTGGAGTGCCCTAATACGGGTACGCAAAGCCACTTCAAAAATGACATTGCAGCCTAAAACATCGAGGCATAAAAATTAAGTCATCATTCGACGTAGATGATTATAATTTTCCGGAAGCATCGCAGCGTTACATCCAACATAGAACGTGTACATTTAATGTTATAAAAACAGTAGATCGAGCAGTAAAACGCAAAGTGCGACCGTTGCTCGCGGGCACGCAAAAGTCACTAACCTCGCAATCTATAAAATCGAGGCGTAAAAATTAGTTTATCGTTCGATACTGATACTTTTCAGAAATTGCAGTAGCGTCGCACTCTACGAACTGCATGCACACTACATATGAATTGAGCGCAACCATGAATGCAAGAAAAAAAAACGAGATCGCCAGTGGTGTCTTTTTTGTTTTAACAATGATTCAATGACGTATCGTTGAGTATGAATTAGTTTTATAATTCGGGTGTATCACGTATCGACAAGGTATACGGAGATAACGGACATATAGAGATTGAGTTTCGTGCCCGGCAGATGCTGCCGCGTCCTACTGGAATCAGGGGTGTACATACTGTAGAGAAACGAAAATCTACAGTCCCTTTCAAAAGTTGCAAAATCCCACTTAAAAAATCATAGAGACGCGTCAATTTTCCGAACTTGCCTACGCACACTCCAAACACTCCAATTTTTCGCGTGTCTTTAGCGTGAGTCTACCCAAGTACGGTTTGATGTCTGACAATTGGGCCAAGCCTGGGCGCTGCGCTGCCAGTATTGGTTCGAAGCTGCCTCCCAGAATCGGCCCAGCCCTTAACCGTCACTGGCATGTAACCTCGGTCCAGCGCTCGATGCCGACGTTGGGACAACATTGAGGATGTGTCGCGAGCCAGTGCTGACCCATTACCCGAAATAAGAGTCAGCCAGTGCTGGTCCATTCCGGGGGAAAAAATTCATATCTGATCATGTATGATAAGATACAATTGATCAGATATGATCAGACAAAAAAATGGCCAAGTCTGATCATGTAGGGGCATATCTGATCAGGTATGGTTGATTATATAGGAGGAATATATCTAACCATGTCTGATCATATCTGATAAGACGTTTTTTGTAGCCAAAATCTTGCTATAAATTGATTTAAATGATGGAGTTTTTGCTTACAATAACTGTTCCGTCGTGTTCGCCGCGGAATGTGGAAAAATAAATAAGAAAGAAAAAAATCCGGCCACGGAAATCGAACCTTGATCGACTGCGTAAAAACCCATTACCCCAATCATTCAGCCAAGCGGGCTTTGATGTCAAATTATAAAGTCGAACAACATATAAGCGTCACTTTTTTTTAAAGTGTTTTTTTTTACGGAAATTAAGGCGAGGTGAGACCCAGCACTTTGTTTTGTTTCGTTCATTTTTGAAAGTGAACAAAAATTGTCTAAGTCCGTAGATTCATATATGAGCATGTATGGTTATATCGGTATCAGATATGAATCAGATCCTATAATATATGGCTATATGTAAGTTCATAGGGGTTCATATCTGGTCAGATATGATCCCGTATGAACTGATATGTTCAAGTCTGAATTCATATCTGGACATATATAACACATATGAACTCAAATATATATAGCCAGATATGTTTTACATCTGGTCAGATATCTCTATTCATGATGAGATATGATTCTACAGAAGCGACATGTTATCATGTATGATCAGATATGAACATATATGAGTTCATGTCTGATCAGGTTGTGTCCCATATCTCCTCAGATATGAATCCACATGAGCAGATATGGTGTCACATGAGCGAATCGTCGTCATGTATGCTCAGATATGAATCCATATCTGAACATATCTACTCATATGAAATGTCATGCTCAACATATATATTCATACATGTTCATGCATGACATTTTTTTCCCAGGGCTTCTGATCAGACATCGCATTCCATGAACAAAAATGTTCATATATGATATCGAATATGGTTAGATACAGTGTCCCGCATATGCAACGCACCAACATATATGTTCAGATATCAACATACGCGAGTGCATATATGGTCTGGTACAGTTCTGCATCTAAATAGATCTCATATTATAGAAGCATATATGATCAGATATCATGTCATACACGGTAAGATACGGCCCCGCACGTGCAACCCATGGACATATACAGGGTGTCCCATTTGAAACAATCCACCTAAATATCTCCTGAGGGGGCCAAGTGACAGGAAATTTTTAGAGACCTAAGTTGTAGGGTTTCGAGGGGGACATTTGATGCATGCATTTTTTTGAGCTTCCAAGGCCATGCTTGCAAGCTGCAAGACCAAGGAGCTTCTTTTCAAATGGCAATCGCATTTTTCACCATAATGAAACTTGTCCGCCTTGATGAGGTGTTTTCAAATACCTCATCATTCATGTCAATATTCACATACCCTTGATGCATGTTGGCGTGGATGATTGTTCCGCTAATCCATTCACCAAGCGTACTTATGGAATGTAAAAAACAAAGAATTCTCCATTACCTCGAGGATTCTGTTATTCGAAACAGTTTCAATTCAACCAGAATCGAGATAGTATCGCCTGTAATTTCATTGAACACATTACGATGTACTCAGCGAGTGAAATTGTGAATATTTTACTCGTATTAGAAGAGTGCCGAGGATTCTATCGAGTCGCTGCCCGGACATATCGAGAACGGTACCCTAATCGCCGACGTCATCCCACACATGCAGTAATTCGCAACATTGAACGAAATTGTAGGAGAGGACGAATTTATCGACGACGGCAACTACAATGACAACGAGGCATCAATCCTAATGATCTTCGAGCTCTTGCCATTCTCGCTATGATTCACATGAATCCGCACATCAGTTTGAGAGAAATCGAATGAGATTTAGGTGTACCACGGAGCACCGTCCAAAGAATCCTCCGATCTGGCCGCTACCATCCGTATCACATAACGTTGACTCAAGCATTGTCCGCGCAAGACCGAAGGAATCGTGTCGACTTTTGTAATTGGGCCTTCCAAAGACTGAATGAAGATCCGAATTTTTTCCAGTACGTTCTCTTCAGTGACGAGGCAACGTTCCAGAGTACTGGTTCATTGAATCGACACAATTGTCATTATTGGTCAATGGAAAATCCTCGCTGGAGTCAACACATTGATCATCAGCATCGTTGGAAAGTGAACGTGTGGTGCGGTATCGTCGATGAGCAAGTGATAGGTCCATACTTTTTTTATGGTAATGTCGCCGGTCAAAATTACCTGGAATTCTTGCGTAATCAGTTACCAGCACTGATGGAGAACGTGAACTTGCAGACGAATTGAGTTGTGCTTGCAAGTCAACGGTGGGAACATTGAACAACTCGTGAACTCATGAACGCATGAACCTCTACACATTTTGCGCTATTTTTTCTCCTTTTTTTTGCGCAAGGGATGCGAGCAGACTTTACCTCACGTGGTGCATCCTGGGTCATGCTAAGAAAGTCTGAATCTTCAGTTTGATACCAGAACGCATTTTCGTCGCATTTTTCAAGTAAAATCGAAGGAATTGACATGAATGATGAGGTATTTAAAAACAACTCATCAAAGCGGACAAGTTTCATTGAGGTGAAAAATGCGATTGCCATTTGAAAAAAAGCTCCTTGTGCTTGCAGCTTGCAAGCATGGCCTTGAAAGCTCAAAAAAATGCATGCATCAAATGTCCCCCTCGAAACCCTACAACTTAGGTCTTTAAAAATTTCTTGTCACTTGGCCCTCTCAGGAGATATTGAGGTGGATTGTTTCAAATGGGACACCCTGTATAATCAGGTATGAAGATATATGAGTCCATGTATGATCAGGTACAGTCAAATATTTGATAAGATATGATCTTATATGAACAGATGTGATTGCAGATATGAACCTACATGATGCCGGACATAATCAGATATGAACGTATCTGATTCATATATAGATATTAGGATGGTCCCCAAAAAAAAAAATTATCCCTGGCACCTCTTACGTTTATTTGTTTCATCGAAAAAAACATCCAAGAATTTTTTCAGATTTAACTGAAAATATATCAGACGTTAGCTCACTCGATCCTCGTTTGAGAGTAGACTTAAGCGTGTTGATGTCCTCCGCGGAGTACGGTGTCATGTAGCCCAAGGGTACTTTAGCCTCCTCATACAGCGATTCAACATCGCTGCAGTTGAAGCACTGCTGATCCACGAATGGCGAGAGCGCTCGTCTCCGCCCGTCGTTCGGCGAAAAATCCGCATCGCTCATTCCCATACGAGGCATACCGACAAGTCCGCAGCGGCAGTAGCCGCTCGGTTCCGAGAGATGGCGCTACCTGTCCTGGCAGGGCCATTTACCCGCCCGGCTCGGACTTCCAATGTGGCGAACAGCGCGACGATGACACAGCGATGATAGATAAACAAACAGTGATAGAACCACAGCACGCAGCCGGAAAGTGATTCCGAGAAGCAAGACCGATGGTTCAGTGAATTGTGCGACTGAATACCTGTAAGCAAGACGGCCCGAAGGCAAGCAGCAGCAGTAAATCGTCCAAATGTTAGGAGCTCGAAACGTCCGTGACGGCAATACTTACAGCGGAGCGCAGAGAGAGGGAGAGAGGGAGAGCAGTAATACTAAAGGATCTTCACGATCACTTCCCCTAATCAATGCGCCAAAACAAGGCTCTTCTATACATTATCTTACAAAAAAAACACAGCACTAGGGGTTCCAACCTTGCCCGGGACTGAACTACAACTCCGTCTGTTCTCCAGGGCATTGCACTATCCGTGGGAGTGCCGGGATTGCACCGCACTTTTGCATATTCGCAATAAACCCTCGTCGGGTCTCTCCTTCATTCGGACTGCTCATTACCTCGAGCTACTCACCACCGAATGAATTCAAGAACCTCAACCAAAACTAAACTGAAGGGCGAGAGAAAAGAAGAGGTAATAAAATAATTTGCACAACAACAAAAGAAATAAAATCTCGATCGAGGGCGTACGGGAGCCGAACGGTAACGTGAAATAGGCGAGGTACGATAAAGCGGGACCTATAGCAACGAAAATCGGAGGTAAATCACACAATTTTTTTAAATCACGTCACATAGCACACTCTACTAAATTCATAATACGTTCGACTAAGCACTTTTTAAATATTTTAGAGATGCTCAGTAATAGAGATATAGGTGTGTAGTTCGTTATTACCAATTCCTTCTCAGATTTGTGTGTGGGGACAACAACAGCGTGCTTAAAGTGTTGATGACATTTACCGGTATTGAACGATAGATTAATTACATACACGCTAGGGGTACAGCTGAGTAGACTCCACAAATCTGAAGTATGTCGTTGTTGTTATTATATTACAATTTCCTGCTCAGCAACGTAACTGTAACGTGATATGGGTTTTTTTTGTAACAGTTACATTACCATGTAGGACATTGTAATGAAACAGCAACATAAATGTTACTTTCTGTTTACTAGGTACAAAATAGCAATTCCATATCTATATAAAGACAAGTGTATACAAAAAGTATACACTGAACGACTGCACATGTCAGCAGCTCTACACCAAGTAACTCTGTACCAAAAACTGTATACCACGCAATTGTAAAAAATGGGCTCAACAAGAAATCGACACCAAAAACTCGACACTGTGCAATTTTACTCCGGATGACAGGACCGAGTCAAATACTTTCTTAATTTAATTCTATTTTGAAAATATAACCCGTAACGAACGGCTCCTCTTAAGGATGCTTTATAAATATACGTTGATTTGGCTTAATAATAACGCCAAGAATATATTAACAAATTGTTAAAATTAATTGTTGAACAAAAATCAGACAAAATTATTTTCTTTCATAATAAGTGAATTTGTTGATTTATTAGAATCCATGTAATTTCTTTTACAATTTTTTCTTCACGTTCAACGTTTTTTTATTTCGAGTAATGGATGAAAAGACTCGTGTTTTAAATATGTTTCGAAGTAATATTTCTCATTAAACTCAAAAAGTTTTAGGATAATTAAACGAACAAGTTCATAGATATAGCCATTAAGAAATGCCCAAATTGAAATTTTCAAAATGGAGATTGTGAAACAAATAATACATATTTTAAAAAATCAACTAATTTGTTTTAAATGACAAAAAAAAGTTTATATATTTTTTAAACAATTTGTCAATACATGTTTAGCATTACTATTATACAAAATCAATGTTAGCAAATAGAAAGTGTCTAAAGTGAGATTAATATAAAGAAACAACAAAAAGTTTTAATAATGAACAAGGACATAAATTATAATAAAGTGAATGATTGTGGACATATAGTGCGATAGAATCGAAGACAGTGTGACAGGAAAATAAAGTCCGTCATTTCAACCTCGACGCCACGTGCTCAAAATACTCTTCGAGCGTAGGGTATCATAGTTTTGTCAATATAGTATATATCATAGTTTTGTCAATATATTGTCATAGTATCTTCGTAGGGTATCATAGTTTTGTGAATCACATTATTTCTGTTTAATTATTTCCACTTTATTTCAGCAATTTGTCAAAAATTGGATTATTGTTGTCGAAACGTATATTCTCACAAGGGTCAATATCGCCAACACGAGAGAAGGAGATAGCGAAATAATCTCATACATTATCCACGAGATTGACAAGGACACTGAAAGCACAGAGAGCGCATGCGTAAAGTATCGATCTCGCTACCGATCGAGTTGGCAAATCTACCGTCTTGGTGCGCGGAGAGGAAATCGATGTTTTAAGTCGAATAACGAAAAAATTAATATTGTTGAGTTGGTAAATTTGTAAAATAATTTTTTCCTGAAACTTTGATTCAATACGAATATTTTTGTTCCATGACATTTTTTAATTGGATGAACAACATTAGCGGCACGCCTCCTCGAAAAAACGTAATGTAAAAAAAATCGCTTCAAAAAAAAAAAAATAATAACTCTAAAAGAGTTCATCGAAAAAATCTGAAAAACTTTGGAAGTCTAGTTATGATCTGATAGAATCTTAGAAAAAATTTAATACTAAATTCGGAGGGTAAGGTCGGACCTCGATCGAGTTCAGCTGGAATGGCCCATATGTATAAAGCATCCTTAAGAAGAGTCGTTCGTTACGGGTTACATTTTTAAAATATTATTAAATTAAGAAAATACTTGACTCTGTACTGTTTTCCGGTGTCAAAATCTTCAGTGTCGAGTTTATGGTGTCGACTTTTCATCGCCTGGGGACTTCGGTGTCGAATTTTTGGTATCAAGTTTTTACAACTACGCAGTGTTTGATTTTCAATGCAGAATTACTTGGTGTAAAGCTATTCGCGTGTACAGTTGTTGGATGTATACTTTTTAACTCCCGACTGCCCCCTCCCTTGTCAAAAAGACGGGAGTTAGGCGTTTCACGGCGATCAGCTGATTTGAGCGATTTCTTTGAAGCCAATGTTCTCTAAAACGGTTAAAAATTACTTAACCAAATTTTGAACGTCGATTCTGTGACTAGCGACCAATGTCTTTTTTCATAAACTAAGGTGATAAATTGTTGATTCGCATGGATAAAGATTTGTTCAAATTGTTATAAATAGCCTATTTGAATATATCGAAATATCATTTTCGTAGCTCACTTCAGGGTGCTCGCGGTAGAGTGCGTGTAGAGATTCTCATCTCTGGTGCTTGAATATCGCCCGTGATTCTCAACCTATGGATGTGTATGAGGCACAATTGCCTTCTTTTTTAAACTTTAATCCTTTGAATATTTGTTAACTTTATTTTGTTTACACATTATGTTATTACTTTGTAAGAATATTATAATAAACAAGAAAGAATAATGATTAAAATATTATACCGATTGATAACCGAATGATAATCGTTTTTTTAAATTAATTAATTTATCATACATTATGTTATTACTTTGTAAGAATATTATAATAGTAAGAAAGAACAATGGTTAAAATATTGAACCGATTGGATGGTTAAAAAAAACCTTGCTTCACGCCACTGCCCCGTAAATATCACCCTTCAAGATAATCGTTTTTTTTTAAACAAAGTCAAAAGGGTTTTTATAATCACATACTTCCCATGTGATACGTCTCTTGACTATATTTATAACATTTATAATTTTAAAAACTGCATTCGAGGGAGTTCATCTTGAGATTAAAGTGTATTAGGAATTATTCCATTATTTTTTCAATATTCTTGTTCATGTGAGTCATTTTTTTAATATATATTTTTTTTAATGAGAGTCAATTTTTGCAGTCGAGAGTTTTTTAAATTAAATTTTTTTTTATGTAGACTTGTCTTCGTGTAGACATGGGAGGTATATACTCTGTCCTCTCGCGAAATAAATACTGTTTTCTTTTTTTAATTTTCAATTTTTTTCAATCAACAATTTTTTTAGAGGAATGGAGTTTTAAAAAATGAAAAATTGAGAGGGTTCATCATAATTTTTCATCAAATTTGACACAATTTTCATTATTATATGTAAAAACAACAATAAAATTAGCACAATGGCAACTTCATATCTTGAACAGGCCTAATCAGCTTAATCGCTAAGAAAAGTAAATTGACCTAATTATAATGATTATAAAAATAGCCCGCTGCATCTCACAAGGTTGAGATTGTCTCATAATCTTATCTGAGACCTTTCTTCTTTTTCCAAATACCCTTTATTTAGATTTGTTAACATTTATTTTTGTAGTCTGAATATTTCTCAGGGTTTTTCATTTTCTTTAGGATATATTAAATTTTTTTGAATAGGTAGTACCTATAGGTATATGTGATTTTTTAAGATGTTGAACTTTTGATGTGCTTCTTAATAAAAAAAAAATAAAAAAAGCACAAAATGTTTAACATTTTATGAAAATCTAATATGCATATTCAAAAAAGTTTAATTAATATGAATGAAGTAGAAAAAAAAAAACTAAAAAAATGTTTACAATGCAAAAATGAGACATTAGAAATTTAAGGAGGTCTTCCCGTTGCTCGAGGTATTAGATTACGTTTCAAATTTGAAATATATTACAGATTGAGAACCGGAGATTAAATTCTTGGATCCACTGCCAAATTGTTTTACAAGAAATTCAATATTACAAATTATGAATTTAACATAGGATCTTATGAGATAGGCGCTCAGTGAGCACTTCAAGCACAACTTTTATAAATTTGGCGGTTATATGAATCCGATAATAAAGTTCTCACTTCTGCATTGTATTTTCTAGATTCCACAGAAATTATACAAAGATAGGTTGGCCGGGTATTAGGCAGAGAAATATTGAATTGAAGATGATAAAATAGAAGTAAACGGAAAGAGTATCTCCCGCTCAGAGGCTGCCAGTGAAGTTTGGCAACATCGCACATTAGGTTAATGAAGGAAAGAGAAAGTGTGAGTGAGTTCGAAATATATTGTCCTGAATATACATTTATGTAACGCATGCATGAAAAGTGCCACATTATGTATAAGCCGGCCGTGACATAAAGTGGCATTTTATGAGCAGGCGTTGCATAAATACTCGAGGCGTGTCATAAATACTCGAGGCGTTGCATAAATACTGTGTGCATGCGCACATCCGTCCGTTTCCTTTCGGGGGGCTCCGCCCCCTAGACCCGGCGCCCATACGGCCCGCTTTGCTACTGCATGTGTGGTCATACATTTGTTACATAAAATTCGCTTTACCTCATTCGTATCGCAAAGTACTATTTTTTAACTCGTGCACAAAAAATCCCGCTTTCCAAAACTATAGAGCGTGGCGAAAGTGGCGTATTCCCGTAAGCCGTAAAGAAATGTCCTGCATTTGCGCACATCTGCTACATTCTTCTTTTTCTATACGCATGTTAATTATGTTAATTATAACGCGAGAGAAGGGTTGACGAACGTTACGATCCAAAATTACAAAAAATCGGGAGTTCGCTCACGCCACGCAACGCGATAGCAACACGGGCGAGAGAACGAAACGGGAACGTACGAGAACGGACGCTATAAAGCCGCGCGACGCGAGTTTCCGCGGCTAAAAATTACGTTGTTATGAATATTGTTTTCAAAGTGTTTTTCGAGATACCATTTAAGGGAAAATTGTTCTTTAGTTTCAATTATTGGCTTTGGTCAAAGATCTGGCCGCATTAGTGTTTTTGTGTGCCCGCGGGTAGCGAAATTAGCGGATTGACTATTATTTCTTTACTCGGCCGCCAACAGCAAATTTACGTGTTTATTGCTCACCCCATGTTTGTAAATGCGGTGCATAATTACTCGGTCAGTTAACAAATTCGTTACTAAATTAATCGAAATCAGTGTACGTGGTTTAATTTCGATAGACCCCATTCTACGTGTTTAACACGCATAGTTGTTTTTCTTCACGCTCCCATCGCTTTTCCACACGGCAAATGAATCAGCTTTGAGATTAGGGACATTGTCCGTTCACCTTCGCCACGCTTTACAGTCTCGGAAAGCGGGAGTTCCCGTGCCGCTAATCGGGAGGTATTTGAAATCGCGCGAAACTTGAATTTCCCGCCAGCGGGAGTATTCGTGCTCGGGCGAAACCTCGCACTCGCCATAATCGCCAATTTTCTGTACGACTTGAACAATGTACTATCGTTGCATTGTCTGAAACACAAATCATATCCTGGCAAGGACCTGAAATTCAGGATATCGACTTCGAATTTTACTCTGCCCAGCGAATGAGTGTCAATTTATGTTCCGACGCCGCTTAATTTGGAGGTTATTAGCCGAGTTATATTAAGCGCGCATAAACAAAAAATGCGGTGCTGCCACGACATATGGTCACTCTTCTCCTTCTTCTTTTTCTTCTTCTTCCAATTTGGTTGGCACCCTCCACTCAAGGGGCTCCAACCTAGCCACAGGTTATAAAATAACATATCGGTCAACGCCCTTCATAAAAGTGTGTTCTTTCATCGTTATTGATACATTTATTAATACAATGATTAAATATGTTTTATTAAGGAATACAAGTTCCGTGTGTATGCTGACACGACCATCCGAGACAAGATGACAAAAACGTGAAAAAATAACAGCTGAGGGTCAGAAAACATTTGAACTGGATGGATCAATGTAGGTGCTCTTAAGCTGCACTAGATTTAAACAAATAATCTCAACACTCCGCCTTAATTCAATGATGAGTGCATCTTGTCAACGGGACAAAAATCGTATTAGAGATTAGAAAGTATCAGGCTTGACATAACTTCTAGAACTGGACAGCCGGGTGGGGTACATAATTTTGAATGACTATGATTTGGAATGATTAATATCCAGACATTCTAGAATTATGAAAATTACAATAACGAAAGACAAGTTGCTTGAATTTTTTATCTGGACAGACCACTAAGTCGAATAATCGTTTGTTTGATAATTTCATTATTAAAACACTCATTTATTTGAATATATAGGACAGGACTGATGATCTTCATAGATGACCACAGGACTGTTAATTTTTCTTTTCATTTCCATGAGCAGTTTCGAAGCCAAATCAATTCCATTGCAGCTGTGCTACATACCCAGCTTCCGCGGATGATAAAGCAACAGCCGATTGCTTCTTAGTCGTCTAATGGATAATAGCTGAATATATTTGAAAAAGAAAGCTAGTAGTAGATTTCCTATCCCTGTCGCCAGCCCAATCGGAGTGTGCATTTCCTATCAGAGTAGTATCGTCATTCTTTCGATAGTGAAGACCATAATCAAATGTACCCTGAAAAACTCGTCTGTTATCGGAGTTACTTCCATTGGCGTTTTTGCGGGTTTGGTATTTTCCACACTAAATCGTTCGAGAAGATTTCTCAAAAACACTGGTTGACTGAGAAACATTCCTTCGTCGCTTACATCAATTTTTATGTCAAGATAAGAATGAACTTTCCCAAATCCTTCATGCTGAATTCTGCTATTAATGCTCTTTTAAGGTAGAACGCTACCATATATAAAAAAGAGGGATTTTGATGTAAATTGGTAGATACGTTCGAAATTGACTAAACTATTTGCTCGAAAAATTTCAACGGGTTCGACCATACCGTTTCTGAGAAAATTGAATTAGTTTTTTACATTGGATCTTATGGAAAAGGGTAAAAAACCACACAAAAACATTGAAAAACCACCGTTAAAAAAGCCACTTTTTGATAAAACTAACACAAGTACATAAATCAACTGTCAAGATAACTCCCGCAAAATTTGCAGCAATTTTACCGTACCGGTTATCCGCAAAGTGCAAACGAACAGTAATAAACGTAGTTTTTCTCTCTTCTGGTGGGCATAGCTACAAGCGCGGCAACGTCGCATCGACCAACGCGCTCTCGTATACCTATATATATAAAGTGCGACTTACAGATTGCCTCGAAGTGATGCCTGCCCCCTCTCTATCTCTCTCTCGCAAATGCGCACACACAAACTTTTGCTTTTTCTTTTATTAATGTGATGTTGTATATCATTTGTTTAAGATAATAAGGTTTAAATTTAGGTCAATAACATTCGTACAAATAATATGGAAAATCTATCTGTTTAAGAATTTGTTTTTGGCTTTGGTCGCTTTTTTTATAACATTATTGTTGTTAAACTTCGACGTATCGACCTAATTTTTGTAGATGGAATTTTTGACACGCGTTCTCGGGGTCTGAGACATCGGTGTCGAAGATTCTGATGTTATCGACATTCCTATACAGGAAAGTTTCAAACATATTTCGAATCCCTGATTTTTAATTTAGTTCGCTCTAATTGCTCCACCAGTTCATTAAGAAATGATGGAGCAACCAGAGCGACCCATTTTTTACAATTAAAATAAATCGTGAAAAAATATCGCCACAGCCCGGGTTTGAACCGGGAACCTCGGATCACTAGTCCGATGCGTTACCAATTACACCACCGTGGCTATGGCGACATTAATTCACGATTCACTTTAAACTTTAACGTCAACTATGATTTTAAGAATTTGTTTTTGGCTTTGGTCGCTTTTTTTATAACATTATTGTTGTTAAACTTCGACGTATCGACCTAATTTTTGTAGATGGAATTTTTGACACGCGTTCTATCTGTTTAATTTTCTTTATAAATATACATTTTTTCTCAAGTTAGACTTATAATAAATATATCTGTCATAAAACAACAAATGATATGAATATCCAACTTTAATCCAAATCATGAATCATGACTGTTTTTTCAAAAAATCTAGTATTTTTAATAACATTTTTTTTGTTTTAATAAGTTGGGATTTTTCATCCTTTCTTTGCTCGAGTAATTCAATTGCTTCTTTCTCATTGCGATGAAAAGTACTTACTAGTAATGAGTAATTAACGCCGGCAATTGCCATTCTCCTTCTGATTGCACAAGAAATTATTTTATCGAGTGGATCCAAAGTTTGCATCGTACTCGCGATATTTTTTTTGTTTTGCAGAAGTTGTAAAATGTCCCCAAAACTTTTACAATCTCTCGCAAGTTCATCAACTGAGAAATGGCAACGAACTAACTGCTGTAATAGAAACATTTCATACGAAGCATCGTGCGCGTTTTCTATATTTATATTACTGAGAGTTTCTTTAGCCAAAGTAGTGAGAGTATTTTGTCCTTTGCCTTTTCGTTCAGGGAACTTTTTGCGAAAAAGAGGCAGCGTATCACAAAAACCAGCAATAAATGGCTCAAATTTGTCGGTCAATGAACAATTGACAATTAATCGCATCAAACGAGGGGCGTTGAAGGAACAATTATGCGCGACAGAAATTGATGGTTTTTTAAAATTATTCAAATAAATACATAATTCTTGAAGAACGTTCCCCGCGGATTGTGAGAACACTTGTTGTCCGTTGTGATATAGCTCACCTTCTGCCTATACCATGTATCTCGGATACTCTTGACGGAATGGCGTGGCGAGGTTTAATATATTTATTAAATTCAGTATCGCCCGATTTGCAAGCTATTTGAAGAATATCACATGTATCTTTCAGCCCCGCAGTTTCCAAATCAAAAAATACAAACAAATTTGCATCATCCTCTATAATCGAGTTGGGTAATGAATCATTGACAGCTGGTATCTCTAATAATCCCATGTGACTTTCGTAGGTTCGACCTTCTCTTTCTTGTCTCTTATGTCGACGTTTCCACTTAGTAGCAGGCGCCTTTGCTCTCGTTACTCTACGTTTTTTTTACTTGATCACATCATTCGTTGAACTTGGAACATCGAGATCCTGTACTCATCTCTAATATATTCGTCATGGCCTCTTGAATATATTGCTCACCTTCATTTTTCTGCCCTACAGCGCAAGCGTATCGAATATCGGCTGACTCACTGCGACTGTAGCAAATATTTTTAGGGGCTTTTCTTGCCATTATACTGTTCAGGCTCTCGTTGGCTTGACTAGAAGCTCCCGCAGAGAATTTGTCAGCATTGTCAGATAAGTTTGTGAGAAATCGTTTTAACTCTTCGAATAAGATTTCATTCTTAAAGTTAGCAACGGCTGTATGATTGTAATTCTCGAGATCACGTACATATTTGCACCATTCTCCGCATTTTCCGTGAATGTTGAATGCGTGAAAGGGTATATTCAATATTGCACTTTTCACAGCATTTGTATTACCCTTGTTCTGCGCTACGGCATAAGTGAAGCAACGGTGTATGTACTTTATGGCATCTGGATATAGTTCTTCATCAGGATCTTTATCCTTGCCAATTTTATACAACATATTTTTCACCCCATTTGACGTATGATTAATATCAGAATGTTTAATCACTTGATGCGAACTTTTTTTGCGCACAGCACAAATGCTCGAGCTATGATTATCGCCTATTAACACACCGACTGAAACATTGTGGGCTTTCAATGTCTCGCTATCTGTTGCTGAAGAAGCTGCAACTTCCGGTTCCATAGCTTTTGCGCTACCATAAAAATTAAGCCTACAATCGTGATCCTCTACAAGGTGGCCAAGATCGCATAGACGACATTTTCGATTTCTCGTTTCGTAATCCAGGACGAGATTCGATTGGGTACCAAGGAGAGCTCCGTAACCGTTCAAGCTTTCATACTGGTAGCCATTTCCTCGGGTACTCCAACCCATGTCGTATGATGCCATCAATCGAACGTTAGGAATTGGCATCGTATCGGACGACGCAGTTATCGCCGAAGTCCATGTCGCCTCGGTCCTCGATTTTTCCATGGCAGTCAATTTGACGGAACTTGCTTCTTCAAATGATTGAGCTTCCATCGGAAATTCTTGGCTTTGGTTAATCGCAGAAGGCACACTGGGAAACTGTACGATGAACCCTTCTCTCAAATCTTCCGGCCTAATGCGAATAAACCAAATTTTTTTTGAAGGGATAATAAAAGAGTAAAAATATTGTACTCGTAGAAAGTAATTTTATTAGTCAAGTAAAAAATGTACAATTGCAGACTGTACAAATTACTGTCTAGCGTTTACGTGACGCTGAATAATAATCAATTTATAAATTTTATATTGATTAGGGAAATAAGACAATAAAAAACGTTACGAGTTTGAAGCATAATAATATTAAATATTTCTGTATAAAAAAATTGAATGTGACAGTTACTGCGCTAACTCAATGTAAAACAGAGTGAGGCCGCGTCCTTATAATTTGTTGGTCAAATATTTCTCGATTTGTACGTTTGGAAATAATTTAATTATTCATATAATAATATTATATGACAGGTATATAGTAATCATAATCACAATCAATTGATTTGCAAAAAAATGCATGCAGTCGTATACAATTTGTATAGGGGCGTGTAAAAGCGCTTGTAAATAAAGTATAATAGCTAGAGTTGTAAAATAGATAAGTTATTAAATAGAAAACACTGATTGAACACGATTATTGAAAATGTGTAGAAATGATACGATTGTCGCAGAAACTCACAGAAGCACCCCTATAAAGTTAGCAGAGCAAAGTTGGAAAATATGACTTTTCTATATCCAGAAATAATGTGCTCTTTATGTGCTAATTTCATCCAAAATTAAAAATTTTTGTGCTATTTTTTTTTTTTTTTGGAAAAACAATATCAAAAATGCTCTGCTAGCTTGATTTGAAGCTAGCAGAGCACTAAACTATATTTACATCAAACCGCAAATAAATTACATGGAAATTATGTGATTTTTATGTGCTCTCCGAATATCGAAGAAAAAACCCCCTATGTCAAGTATTTTTCGAAATACCACCCCTAACAAACTCGAGACGCCCTGAAAATCCAACTAGGTCTATCTTTTCGATATCATAGACTTAAAATACACAGGAATTATGTGCTTTTTATGTGCTCTCCGAATATCGAAGAAAAAACCCCCTATGTCAAGTATTTTTCGAAATACCACCCCTAACAAACTCGAGACGCCCTGAAAATCCAACTAGGTCTATCTTTTCGATATCGTAGACTTAAAATACACAGGAATTATGTGCTTTTTATGTGCTCTCCGAATATATAACAAAAAACCCCCTACGTTAAGAATTTTTCGAAATACCACCCCTAACAAACTCGAGACGTCCTGAAAATACAACTAGGTCTATCTTTTCGATATCATAGACTTAAAATACACAGGAATTATGTGCTTTTTATGTGCTCTTCGAATATATAACAAAAAACCCCCTACGTCAAGTATTTTTCGAAATACCACCCCTAACAAACTCGAGACGCCCTGAAAAACCAACTAGGTCTATTTTTTCGATATCATAGACTTAAAATACACAGGAATTATGTGCTTTTTATGTGCTCTCCGAATATATAACAAAAAAACCCCTATGTCAAGTATTTTTCGAAATACCACCCCTAACAATCTCGAGACGCCCTGAAAATCCAACTAGGTCTATCTTTTCGATATCATAGACTTAAAATACACAGGAATTATGTGCTTTTTATGTGCTCTCCGAATATCGAAGAAAAAACCCCCTATGTCAAGTATTTTTCGAAATACCACCCCTAACAAACTCGAGACGCCCTGAAAATCCAACTAGGTCTATCTTTTCGATATCGTAGACTTAAAATACACAGGAATTATGTGCTTTTTATGTGCTCTCCGAATATATAACAAAAAACCCCCTACGTTAAGAATTTTTCGAAATACCACCCCTAACAAACTCGAGACGTCCTGAAAAACCAACTAGGTCTATTTTTTCGATATCATAGACTTAAAATACACAGGAATTATGTGCTTTTTATGTGCTCTCCGAATATCGAAGAAAAAACCCCCTACGTCAAGTATTTTTCGAATTACCACCCCTAACAAACTCGAGACGCCCTGAAAATCCAACTAGGTCTATCTTTTCGATATCATAGACTTAAAATACACAGGAATTATGTGCTTTTTATGTGCTCTCCGAATATCCAAGACGCAACTCTCTAAGCCTAAAATTGGTCGAGATACAACCCTTTGAGAAATGGTCTGTTAGCACTACGGAAAGCTAGCAGACCATAATTTATCCCCGCGTCGATACGTAATGAGAAATGCACAGGAATTATGTGCTTCTTATGTGCTTTAACAATATCCAAGACAGAAACCCCTAAGTCAAAAATTAGCCCCCAAAACCGAACTTGGTCAATTTTTCGATATCGAAGAGTTACAAAATCGTATATTTTTTTGCTATTTATGTACTCTCCAAATATCCAAGACACAATCCTCTAAGTCACATTAAGTAAATACGGGTCAAGACACCACCTGTCTCAAATTTGCAAAATTTCAGCTCGATATATCGCATCGTTCGAGAGTTATGGCCATTAAATGTTCGTACTTACGGTCATTAGAAATCAAAAATATAAAATAAGAAAATAAATTAATAAGTAAGAAATGTTCAACCTAGCTTGCAACTTTTTATTCATTTGAATTTTTGTATTTAAACATAAAAATACAACCCGCTTTTTTAAATTAAAAAATGCTATTAAATCTGCATGTGTGAACAATTTTTTTTTTAAATTACAGCAATTGTAGGGGAGTTAACACTCCACTTGGGTTCAACATTTCATATGGATTTGTCGTGCTGTTCGATAGTTATGGGCAACTAAAATTTGATACTTACGGTCATTAAAAAACAACAATTGCAAAGTGTAACTTTGCACACTGCTTTCTCATTCATTTTTATTTTTCACAATGCTCTATGAGGAAGCAATGTGCAAAGTTCTACTTTGCAACTTTTTTCGATAAAATTTGAATTCTTTTGCCAATCGTCACCAAATGTTGTACGCAGAATCCTTGAATATGTCACTTTATCCGTATAAAATTGTAGTTTGTTTCGTGTGAATTTACGCCAGTTAGTGTAAAATGAAATTTTGTCGCAAAATACAAAATTTTATAAAAGCCGAATTGCTTTTCGAATCCTCTATGGGGAAGAAAAATGTAGATTATCTAAATAAATCAAACGACATTACACATGGCTAAGAAATGAAAATCGTTGCATCATATTTTCATTATGTACAAAGTTTCGGTTTTTTTTTTCGAAAATTATATATTTATATATTTTGGGGACACTAGAGTGAAAAAGTACTTTTTTCATTCCAAATGGCGTAAAGTTCGGACCGCTTTACCGATTTCGTCCAAATTCAATACCAAATAATATTAAATGTGTCTTCAGTTATGCAGAACTATTTAGGTAAAACGGCGAACTTTTACGAAAGTTAGAACAACCATGCCCTTTAAAAAAAAAAAAATTAAAACTACCTAAAATCTTAATGGTTATATATATTTTGTCAAAAATCGCAACATTCAAACAGGGCTAACTAATGAGTTACTGAGTAAGAGACGATTAAGTTTTCCAAGTCCTGCATTCACGCACACATACACACATTGCTATTGGCGGAGAAACAAATACTTTATTACATATTTAAATACATATTACATATGCAAATACATATTAAATTAATTCAAGTAAGGATCGTATAGAGAACGAGTTGCGGCGAAACCTTGTGTATACCTTTCCGTGGCTTACATTTTCGATCGAATTGGTACCACCGACCATTTCGAAGACAGAATGCAGTATAGTGGCCTAATGCTTCTGATGGCTTGTCGGCATTCCTGAGTTCTCGCGGTATGCCAGCACTGTCGAAATGTATTATTCCTCCTAACCGAAATTCAGTGGCCATGAACGACAGTTTCAATCGCTGGGGAATTTCTTCTAGCTTGATTCTTTCTGTCTCATCTTCCGACATCACTTCAAGTATGAGGTGATCACCTACACACTCAGAAAATTGAAGGAATTGAAGGAATTACAATGAACGATTGAGTTTTGTTTATTAGAAAAGCTGTAGAGCGATCAATAAGAGTTTCTCAAAATCTTACTCTTCTTTTTTAAATTTACTGTTCACATGTACTATTTTTTGCAATTCTTATAAGGAAAATGTTTTAAGTAAAAGTTTGTGTGTAAAGTCATCACATTATGCATGGTATTCGGAAACTCTATTCCAGCGAAATCGCACCCCTTCCCCATCCAACGAAAAATCAAAGTAGCAAAACTGAATATAAAAAAAGTTTTTCAAAGAGAACGTGAATTAAAATCAATGCTTCTAAAAAGTATTACATGAAAAAACGGAAAGGACATTACCATCTTCTTTTTTTGTCGTATATAAAATTTTTCTCGTCAACATATGAATATTTAAGAAATCAACATATGTGAAAGCAGTACAGAAAAAAAGGGAAATTGTATTTTATAAATCGTTAATATTCTATCGGATGAATAAACAAGTAATTACAATTTAAAACTAACCTGTTGTCTTCAAGACCGTCGTAACGTCTCCGTCGCACTCATCCCTCGGACATTTCCGAATGGTGTCCACGCATATAAATACTTAAACTGAATTTCGGTTAGGAGGAATAATACATTTCGACAGTGCTGGCATACCGCGAGAACTCAGGAATGCCGACAAGCCATCAGAAGCATTAGGCCACTATACTGCATTCTGTCTTCGAAATGGTCGGTGGTACCAATTCGATCGAAAATGTAAGCCACGGAAAGGTATACACAAGGTTTCGCCGCAACTCGTTCTCTATACGATCCTTACTTGAATTAATTTAATATGTATTTGCATATGTAATATGTATTTAAATATGTAATAAAGTATTTGTTTCTCCGCCAATAGCAATGTGTGTATGTGTGCGTGAATGCAGGACTTGGAAAACTTAATCGTCTCTTACTCAGTAACTCATTAGTTAGCCCTGTTTGAATGTTGCGATTTTTGACAAAATATATATAACCATTAAGATTTTAGGTAGTTTTAATTTTTTTTTTTTTAAAGGGCATGGTTGTTCTAACTTTCGTAAAAGTTCGCCGTTTTACCTAAATAGTTCTGCATAACTGAAGACACATTTAATATTATTTGGTATTGAATTTGGACGAAATCGGTAAAGCGGTCCGAACTTTACGCCATTTGGAATGAAAAAAGTACTTTTTCACTCTAGTGTCCCCAAAATATATAAATATATAATTTTCGAAAAAAAAAACCGAAACTTTGTACATAATGAAAATATGATGCAACGATTTTCATTTCTTAGCCATGTGTAATGTCGTTTGATTTATTTAGATAATCTACATTTTTCTTCCCCATAGAGGATTCGAAAAGCAATTCGGCTTTTATAAAATTTTGTATTTTGCGACAAAATTTCATTTTACACTAACTGGCGTAAATTCACACGAAACAAACTACAATTTTATACGGATAAAGTGACATATTCAAGGATTCTGCGTACAACATTTGGTGACGATTGGCAAAAGAATTCAAATTTTATCGAAAAAAGTTGCAAAGTAGAACTTTGCACATTGCTTCCTCATAGAGCATTGTGAAAAATAAAAATGAATGAGAAAGCAGTGTGCAAAGTTACACTTTGCAATTGTTGTTTTTTAATGACCGTAAGTATCAAATTTTAGTTGCCCATAACTATCGAACAGCACGACAAATCCATATGAAATGTTGAACCCAAGTGGAGTGTTAACTCCCCTACAATTGCTGTAATTTAAAAAAAAAATTGTTCACACATGCAGATTTAATAGCATTTTTTAATTTAAAAAAGCGGGTTGTATTTTTATGTTTAAATACAAAAATTCAAATGAATAAAAAGTTGCAAGCTAGGTTGAACATTTCTTACTTATTAATTTATTTTCTTATTTTATATTTTTGATTTCTAATGACCGTAAGTACGAACATTTAATGGCCATAACTCTCGAACGATGCGATATATCGAGCTGAAATTTTGCAAATTTTAGAGACAGGTGGTGTCTTGACCCGTATTTACTTAATGTGACTTAGAGGATTGTGTCTTGGATATTTGGAGAGTACATAAATAGCAAAAAAATATACGATTTTGTAACTCTTCGATATCGAAAAATTGACCAAGTTCGGTTTTGGGGGCTAATTTTTGACTTAGGGGTTTCTGTCTTGGATATTGTTAAAGCACATAAAAAGCACATAATTCCTGTGCATTTCTCATTACGTATCGACGCGGGGATAAATTATGGTCTGCTAGCTTTCCGTAGTGCTAACAGACCATTTTTCAAAGGGTTGTATCTCGACCAATTTTAGGCTTAGAGAGTTGCGTCTTGGATATTCGGAGAGCACATAAAAAGCACATAATTCCTGTGTATTTTAAGTCTATGATATCGAAAAGATAGACCTAGTTGGATTTTCAGGGCGTCTCGAGTTTGTTAGGGGTGGTAATTCGAAAAATACTTGACGTAGGGGGTTTTTTCTTCGATATTCGGAGAGCACATAAAAAGCACATAATTCCTGGGTATTTTAAGTCTTTCATATCGAAAAAATAGACCTAGTTGGTTTTTCAGGACGTCTCGAGTTTGTTAGGGGTGGTATTTCGAAAAATTCTTAACGTAGGGGGTTTTTTCTTCGATATTCGGAGAGCACATAAAAAGCACATAATTCCTGTGTCTATTATTTTAAGTCTACGATATCGAAAAAATAGACCTTGTTGGATTTTCAGGGCGTCTCGAGTTTGTTAGGGGTGGTAATTCGAAAAATTTTTAACGTAGGGGGTTTTTTCTTCGATATTCGGAGAGCACATAAAAAGCACATAATTCTTGTGTATTTAAAGTCTATGATATCGAAAAGATAGACCTAGTTGGATTTTCAGGGCGTCTCGAGTTTGTTAGGGGTGGTGTTTCGAAAAATACTTGACATGGGGGGTTTTTTCTTCGATATTCGGAGAGCACATAAAAAGCACATAATTCCTGTGTATTTTAAGTCTTTCATATCGAAAAAATAGACCTAGTTGGTTTTTCAGGACGTCTCGAGTTTGTTAGGGGTGGTATTTCGAAAAATTCTTAACGTAGGGGGTTTTTTCTTCGATATTCGGAGAGCACATAAAAAGCACATAATTCCTGTGTATTTAAAGTCTATGATATCGAAAAGATAGACCTGGTTGGATTTTCAGGGCGTCTTGAGTTTGTTAGGGGTGGTATTTCGAAAAATACTTGACATGGGGGGTTTTTTCTTCGATATTCGGAGAGCACATAAAAAGCACATAATTCCTGTGTATTTTAAGTCTTTCATATCGAAAAAATAGACCTAGTTGGATTTTCAGGGCGTCTCGAGTTTGTTAGGGGTGGTATTTCGAAAAATACTTGACATGGGGGGTTTTTTCTTCGATATTCGGAGAGCACATAAAAAGCTCATAATTCCTGTGTATTTTAAGTCTTTCATATCGAAAAAATAGATCTAGTTGGTTTTTCAGGACGTCTCGAGTTTGTTAGGGGTGGTATTTCGAAAAATTCTTAACGTAGGGGGTTTTTTCTTCGATATTCGGAGAGCACATAAAAAGCACATAATTCCTGTGTATTTTAAGTCTTTCATATCGAAAAAAATAGACCTAGTTGGTTTTTCAGGACGTCTCGAGTTTGTTAGGGGTGGTATTTTGAAAAATACTTGACATAGGGGGTTTTTTCTTCGATATTCGGAGAGCACATAAAAAGCACATAATTCCTGTGTGTTTTAAGTCTTTCATATCGAAAAAAATTGACCTAGTTGGTTTTTCAGGACGTCTCGAGTTTGTTAGGGGTGGTATTTTCAAAAATACTTGACATAGGGGGTTTTTTCTTCGATATTCGGAGAGCACATAAAAAGCACATAATTCCTGTGTATTTAAAGGCTATGATATTGAAAAGATAGACCTAGTTGGATTTTCAGGGCGTCTCGAGTTTGTTAGGGGTGGTATTTCGAAAAATACTTGACATAGGGGGTTTTTCCTTCGATATTCGGAGAGCACATAAAAAGCACATAATTTCCATGTAATTTATTTGCGGTTTGATGTAAATATAGTTTAGTGCTAGCTTTATATGAAGCTAGCAGAGCATTTTTGATATTGTTTTTCCAAAAAAAAAAAAATAGCACAAAAATTTTTAATTTTGGATGAAATTAGCACATAAAGAGCACATTATTTCTGGATATAGAAAAGTCATATTTTCCAACTTTGCTCTGCTAACTTTATAGGGGTCACAGAAGCTTTTCTATCTGTGCGTGATTCAGTAACGTAAGAGACCGCTCTATAGCCGTTGCTTTTGAACAGCTTTCTTTTACGACAAGTTCTATTGCTGCCCCTGCCACTCTCTCATATTTTTTATATGTTTTCCAGCTCATACTTGGGATGTTCATCATTTCGAGGTATCTCTGGGGGCTTGCATATCTCAACCCGCTATGCAAAGTGCCTATATGAAACAATTGAACATAATATAACCAGTTTTTTGATAGAATCTTATCTGTAAGCACATCTAAACAACAAATCTCCAAATCTTTGATTTTTATAGTCAGTATGCAAAAATACTTACTCAGAGCAGCTTTAGCATTTATGTCGAACAATAATTTTTCAGTGTTTACATCGAAATGATGCTTCGACGTTGGGACATTGTTTAGTAACAAACACTTGTAACATCTTATAGTTAATATTGATGCCAATCCCTGACGATTTTCTCGTTCGATATGCCGTAGTGATGCCGTATTGTGCTTCTCTCGAGCTTGAGCAACAGTTAAAACTTGAGCCAACAGTTAAAAACTGAAACTATTACGCTACGTTGCCGCTGTAAAAGCTACTACTGTGAAATGTTTAATATTTCGAAATATGTAACGAGGAGCTTTTTTTCGCCAAAATCAGGAATATTATGTTTGAAATAGTTATTAACGGTTATTTTTTCATCTAAAAGTACACAATTAACATCTTACATGTAAATTGAAAACCAGAAAATAAATTTACGTGCAGTTGGTAACACGAGAGGCTTCCCATGTTTAAGCATAGGAGTACCCCTCTCACCGCCTACCCCGCAAAAGAGGTAGCGTTTTACCTTAATGTCCAACAGATTCTGCAGAGATTTAGACGCAATTATAATATCGTCTACGTACAGTAACATATAAGTTCTGACGTTACTGTTCGTGCCAATGTAAAGGCATTTATCACTTTCCAAGTTTCTTAGACCAAGATTTCGTATGAATATCTCAGATTTGGAATTCCACGCTCGTGGTGTTTGTTTCAAGCCACAAAGAGACTTTTTTAATCGAGACACAGTTCAGAATTTTCCATCAGACCTTGTGGCTGCTTCATATAAATTTCTTCGATAAGGTTTCCGTGAAGAAATGCATTTTAAACGTCCATTTGATGACCATATAAGTATTCCTTATTTATTATCGATAGCAGCAAACGTAACGTCGTTAACCGAGCAACTCGAGCATACGTCTCATCATAATTGAACCCTTTGCGCTGTGAACAGCCTTTAGCTACAAGTCTAGCCTTGTACCGTTCGACATTGCCAGTTTCGTCACGTTTGATTTTTAAAAAAACCATTTGTTATCAATGGCTCTCTTTTCACGTGGCAGTGTTAGATCCCATGTTTCGTTGTCTAGAACCGATTTTATCTCCTCATCGACAGTTTGATACCAGTCATTTTTATCACTACGATCTTCGATTTCATCGTAGTCGACACGTACATCATCGACATGCGTTTCAGTATTCAGAGAAATCACACAATAATCTTCTAAGTACTTGGGCTTTGATTTAAGTCGCATACTTTGTCGAGGACTCGACGTATTATCATCGATTTCTTCCTCTTTGGTATTCTTCGATATTACTTTCGGTTTATCTTCGATATTTTAATCTCTTTGTCCTTCCTTTCTCCGCCTCTAACTGATACATCGATAGATTCGTCTTTAGTCTTATTATAGTCGAGGGATCCATTCAGTTCCTTCCGTCGTGATTTCGTTTTGGTATGAGAATTTTTACTCATCAAATACTACGTCTCGACCTAGTAGTATTCTCTTCTCGCCAGGACCCCACAGTCGGTATCATGAAGCATTTCTTTGACTGAGACCGGAACTTTCGTCCGACAAGTTCTTTTAGAATCCGGAAATATGCCACACATCCAAAAACTCAGTTTTCGAAGATTTGGTTTATTACCACATTTCCACATTTCAGTAGATACTGTGTTTTTCAAGGCATTAGTTGGACTCCGATTAATGAGGTATACCACTGATATAACCGCTTCAGTCCAAATACCCTTGCTGATTTTTGAGTTAAGTAACATGATGCACCGTGCCTTTTCAATAATTGTCCTTTTCATTCGTTCTACGACTCTTCGTTACGACTCCGTTTTGTTGCGGAGTATAACAAATCGTAAATTTGTACTGTATTCCGCAATGCTCGAAGTATTTCTTCATTTCATTCGAGAGATACTCGCGACTGTTGTTGCAACGAAATCGACTCAGTTTTAAATTAAAATGTGCCGTCGCTATCGACTCGTATAACATGAAAAATCATAGTACTTCCGATTTTACAAGTTATAGCGTGCGCAACCGTGAAGTGTGTGAAATCGTTTATAAATGTCAATATATACCTTTTGTCATCGTAAGAATTCGCATTAATAGGTCCGAAAAGATTACTATGAACCAACTACAGGGGTCGTTGAGCTCTAATTCGTTCCTGATTATAAGTCTGTCGAGTTTGCTTTTCTTCAGCACAATATTGAAAGGGATGTTCCATACTCTCTAAAGGATCAATATTTATATCGTCTACAAGATTGTACAACTTCTTGAGACTGTTATTTCCTATGTGGTCAACTCGTTTATGCTACAATTCAACGTTCTGAGGAGTTACACATAGATTCGCACTTTCGTTATTTCGATAAAGTTTGAGCTTTTACAATTTTTTTTGTCGATATGCTTCAGCGATTACAAATTCTCCACTTAAAATAGATTCTTTTCCATTTCCGAAGACGATTTTGAAGTCGTTCATTTACAATTTCCTTACTGATAACAAATTGTAATGCAAACCAGGAACCAGTAGAACATCTTGTACAATAATCGAGTTCCTTTTTCCATTTACTTTCGCGGTAACGGTAGTTTCTCCGATCTTTCTTGCAATTAGTGTTTCTCCGGATTTCGCGACTTTAATTTTTATCGGTTTTGTAAGTAGTTTTACAATCTGTAAGACCGCGCCGTCTCTTACCAAATGCTCTGAAGCTCCAGAGTCCAAATACCAACTCAAAGTGCTTGCTTCAGAGTTGCCGATATAGACTGAAAAATAAAAACTTTCATCCGGTCCCGTTTGGTCATCACATCCCTTGGCTTCCACAGCTACGTTCGCCAACCTCGCTTTAAGTCTTCTGCAATCGTTCTATCCATTCATCCGCTTCTTACATTCGGAACGTTTGTGATTAGTTTCACCACATGAATAATATTTCAATGAAAAATTGGTCATATTTCCACGGCCCATCTGCGTATTCCATCGAACTTCCTGTTTGTAACTCGAACCATGATTCGTTGGAGCTACAAACACTGAAGACAATTGTGAATCATTCCACGATTTCTTTCCCGCGTCATGATATTTAGATTCTTCGTCGGGAAGACGATTCTTCGTAAAGCTCAGTGTTAATCTTTGTGTTGCCAATGTTTCGAGGGCTGTGATTACATCATACTCAGTTGGCAACGTTAATAACAAATGGCAGACAACATCCGTTTCTTCTAGAGTTGTTCCAGTTGATCGAAGTTCACGGATTAACTAGTCAAATTTGAGAAAATGTGTTGTCAGCGACTCAGGCCATGTATCAAATTTCATTTCATCGCAGGAGAAGTTGACTCTCCATGCCTTTCCTTTCGAATATTTCCTATAGCACTTCCCAGATTTCGTATGCCATTTCGTATGCCCTTAACATATTCCAGATGACTATCTGAAATTCATTGAATGATCCGTGATTTTTCCTATCGGACTGCTTCAATATCAACCGTTTCCATTTCCACCATAGTTGTATATTTCTTTTGCACAAAAGTATATAGATCATGTTCTAATAACGTTTCAATCCGGAACTTCCAGTTATTAAAATTTGTTTCATCAAATAGCGGAACCTTGAATTTCTCTTCCTCGGCCATGACTTCCTTTTCCAGTACACAAATCCTGTTTTTCTTTTTCTTTTAATAACTTTACTGTTTAACTTTTACTCAGTATCTTACGACTTACCATTCTGAGCCCATAACCTGATAGATTTACGCATAGAACGATTAAATATGTTTTATTAGGAAATACAAGTTCCGTGTGTATGCTGACACGACCATCCAAGATAAGATGACAAAAACATGAAAAAAAAACAGCTGAGGGTCAGAAAACATTTGAACTGGATGGATCAATATAGTTGCTCTTAAGCTGAACTAGATTTAAATTAATAATCTCAACAGTTATAAATGCAATAAACTATCCGCCAGAAATGCACATAAAAATGAATCCGCGATAGGGGAAACTTTCTTCCTTAGAGGTGTCGCCTCTAATATACCCACGATCCGGGCTTATTTGCCAAAAAGGTTCAAATTCTACAATCGCATGTATACAGACAAAAGTTGGCAATAAACTTGTACTTTCACGTTAGACAAATTTCTAAAATAACACGATACACAAGTTTGGTTTTCTAGAGAACGAATATTGATTAGTGACTCAAAAGGATTATTACTTAAAAATAGAAGGCAGTTTACGGAATAATCAATTTAGCTGTTGTGCGTTAATGAATATGTATGACGAATGGAACGAACAAATTTCACCAAAAGGCAAATTATCTTAACAGAATCTGAGAAAGTCAAATTTCTGACCTGAAAAGGAGGAAAAAGTTTCAGTTTTATTAGTTTGTCACTCAAGAAAGTTAAGGCAACCACAAAAAATAAGATTTAAAGTTTGTGCTTCAAAACCACAAGTACAAGTAGGAGTAGAAACAATGTCAATACAGAAGTAACATCCCTGGATAATTTATGATTAGCAAACCAATTATGGCGGGGATTAATTGTTCTTAAGAAAACATAATCACAGCAATTTTATACATAGATTTAGGTAAGATCTTGTAATCTATTAACTTACCCGAATTACGAGAACACAGCCAGTCTGTCTACCGTTTCGTTTACAATCATCCCTCGATGAGAAGGACACCATATAAAAAATATCTGTCTGTTAATAGATTACCTAAATAGAGATTTTATCTCTAGAACCAGCAGATGAGACAAAGTTAATAACACAGGGTTTTAGGGACAATAAAACACATAAAAAATCAGAACACATCAGAACTTTATTACAGAAATACAATGTTCACGAGCCTAAACGATTGCCAAGTGTTCGAAAGTGCTGGCAATACAATTCACTTTAAATAACGCAAAAAAGTTGGAGTTACTGTCATAAAAAGCTGAACCTATAAACTCATCCCCATCCTTTTTTGAACCAAGCTAAAATTACCGAATAATTTTAAAATCCAATAATTCAATAAAGGCTTTCCAGTTCAGCTTAGAATCCAAGAAAACTCCGAGGAATTTAGCTACAGGAGAACGAGGCAGCAAGGAACACTGCTACATTTACTTTTTTGGCAAACGCTTTATGAATATCTGTGTTAAGAATGTTGTCTATGCACGACCTTGACTTTCGGAATCCAAATTGTGAAACAGGGATGTCAAGATCTGTCTCAAAAAAAAAATGCAACCTATTCTTTAGTAACCTTTCAAAAAGTTAAACTAAACAAGAAGCCAAAGCAATGAGTCTAACACCTTTGAAAGGTTTTGAAATGACGTATATATCGTATAAAATCCAGTCACGGGGAATAGATCCAGAATCAAGGATTTTATTAAAAATCTTAGAGAGAACGTCAATTACTTCGTGGGCGAGATTTTTAAAAACCTCATTGCTGATTGAGTCCCTCCCAGCAGCTGATGTAACTTTTCATTTGGAGATAAGCGTAACTCAAAATTAGACCTTGGGTACCATATACCTTGGGTCACGTCGGGATACCTAATCATAGCAGTTTCTGGGGACGAATAATTTACCGTAAGGAAAGGTGAGATTTTATCGGCGGCCCTGGTCAATTCTAGTTTTCTCTCATCAGACAGTTTTCTATCTTAGATCTTCTTGACCGGCATATCAGGATTAATCGAATCTGCAAATTTTCTAAAACACTTAGATTTTTCAGCTTTAAAAAATTTTTCACCAAACCTCCGTGAAAAGTATGTGTTCCTACCCGATTTCGCGGGAAGGAAGTGTCGCTTATCTGCTCTGCAGAGAAAAATCGAATTTATAAAACTGTTCAGGTGCCATAATTAAACCATCCATGGTTTAATGATAGCACAATGGAAATGTAGGAGATTCGTTAGCAACACTCATGAGTATCCGACTCTAATAGATACTAATGATATTTTGATTTTGTCAGAAACGTGGTTTAAACCTGAACAATTTTTTAAAATTGCATATTTTTATTTGGTCGGGAGGGATAGAATGTCCGATAATTATGGAAGAGCTTTCGCTATCGGTTAATGGAAAGGGGTAAAATATTAGCCGCATCTGAGAGGAGTTAAAAACGCAAAACTCGCAAATACAGAATCATTGTAATTACGCATTGATACCACACCATTATTGATGTTGCCGCTGGCACGGTCGACGTTGGTAGAATCTAAAGGACTGAAGTTCTTTTTTACTAGAGAGATCACTACCGAAGTTAACTACAGGAAACTACTTATCCAAATAAACAATATCATCCGAGGTAAGAGTAGAGAATGTGGGGTCTCTTCGATGATTCATCCACAAGACTAGAAGTATCAAACAACTGGTCATCCAACACCTGAGCTACATCGGAAACCTCATGAGAAATCATCTTTTTCCCTGCTAAGAGGTTAGGAGATGACGCTCCGCTTGCTGATGCTGGAATTTCAAATTTTGAAACTGAGGCAACTATGAGATCAGAGTAATCCTTCTTGAGAATTTTTCTTCTCGTCATCAAGTACTTTTTGCGTGACTTAAGGCGCCCCTGTTGAGGATGTTCTTGCACCTGAGGGAGAACCGGCCAGGTATCCCTTCATGACGGAGCCAACTCCGGCTTGCTCAGTACACCGTTAGTTGAGTTTAGCCCTCTGTTGCTGTCTACAGGCTCACGGATTCTAGTCGAAGACAAACACCTGTTTTGACAGAAGGTGTCAGCCCTGTAACTGCTAGAGAGGTTATGAGTTTTAATCAAATCTTCAGTTTCCTGTTTATCAATACTCAGATGAGCCGTAAGTTTACTAGCTACCTTTATATTTATATAATATAAACATTTACGTCACATTCCATGGGACGTAGGCCACGTCTGTTCATTAATAAAAAAAGATTTTTATTTAGTGCCACATTCAAAATCTAAAACAATTTGTAAATGTTGATCTAATCAACTTTAAAATAATGCATAATCAGTTTCTGAAACCACTTCCCATGGAATGTCATAACAATACTGAATAAAATTCCTTATATTTAAGGAGGATGGATACCGTATTTGCGGAGCAAGGGACAAAAGGGGGAAGCCTATGCTTATACACGGGTGCTAGCAACGGCTGCCAACCTCAAATAATCACATTTACCGTCGCGTTAATAAAACGAGTTTTAGCAAATAAATATGTGGAATCTATCAAATCAGATATTCTTAAGTGTTTTTAATTATTTTTCGTTTAATTGAAACTAAAATACGTGATTACTCATATCCAAATGTGGCAACCGCACAATTTAGTTTTCCACAGCTGTCAGCACTGACTGTATTGTGAACAGCGGTAGTCGCAATCGGTTGTGTTGGACTTTGGCGTTCACTTAGAAGCTACAATGAGACGATGGAAAGGAAAAATACAATACAAAAAAAAAGAACATACAAAATAAAACCGATTAATGTATCTTTGACAATACTTCTAATGAAATCGCGATAAAAGAATTAGTTCGAACAGACTCAGTTTGCGTATTCAAATTATGGCGCGCATTCATCATGGCCGACTAAAATGCGACGATGCCGCGCTCCGTACCGTGCTTTATGTGAAAGAGCTGTGAATAGGCTGTTTTCTTTCTACAATTCCTCAATAACTATCTAGACGAGCCATTTAAAACTTCGTTGAGTTCTTCCTGAAGATGTTAGAAATTATTTGCGTCTATTTTGATCCGAATCGTAACATTTTTTTGTATGCTTTCAAGGGTTGCATTAATGATGTAGCCTAACTTTCACCTGATTTCCCTATGTTATCCGTGTATAAGAGTATAATTTCAGCAATTAATTTCTCGATAACCATCTAGACGATTAACATGATATTTGGCATGGAGATGTAATTTTTATCGACGAATATCCTCCAAAAATTTGAGCGTATTCTTATCATTTTGAGTTGAGTATCCAATCTCCTTAAGTTTTTGTAATACCCGAAACAAATAATGTGACGAAATAGCAAAATCGATAAGTTGGCCAATGGTTAGAACTATACTGGATTATCATCAGGGGTACTAAAAAAATTGTGCAAAGCCCCTAACGAACCAAGAACTTGTCATAAAATCATAGCATATCACCATTATATGGACGATATGCTGATGATAATTTTATATAATTATATGAAGATGGCCAATAGTTAGAACTATGCTGCAGCATCATCAGAGGTTCTAGAACTATTGTGTACAGCCTCGAACAAACCAAGAACTGGTCATAAAACTATAGCATATTTCCTTTATATGCCGGTTATACTGATGATAATTATTTATTAATATATGAAGATAGCCAATGGTTAGAACTATCCTGGAATATCATTAGGGGTGCTAGAACTATTATATACAGCTTCGAATAAGACAAGAACTCGTCATAATCTCGGAGCCTACCACCATAGTATCGACGAAATGCTGATAATAATTATTTATAATTACTTAGACATGGCGGCTGATTAGAACTATGTTGTAGAACTGTAGATCTCCCCGAAAACTATATATTGTAGTAAAATACATTTTGGAGACGTGATATACTACGCAAAGTTGGCGTATGATTTTTAGAATTTTCGTTTTTAAATGTTAAATTACCAGAACTATGGTTAAAATCTATCAGGAACTATAGAACTCGGTTAAATGCGACGGGAACTTCACTTTTTAGTTGATATGCTGATATGCTACGCGAAGTTGGCATATAATATTTTTAATATTCTTTTATTTATATTAAATGACCAGAACTATTGTTAAAATCTATCAGGAACTATAGAACTCGGTTGAATTCAACTGGAACTTCGTTTTTTAGTTGATATGCTGATATGCTACGCGAAGTTGGCATATCATATTTTTAATATTCGTTTTTTTTATATTAAATTACCAGAACTATTGTTAAAATCTATCAGGAACTATAGAACTCGGTTGAATTCAACTGGAACTTCGCTTTTTAGTTGATATGCTGATATGCTACGCGAAGTTGGCATATCATATTTTTAATATTCATTTTTTTATATTAAATTACCAGAACTATTGTTAAAATCTATCAGGAACTATAGAACTCGGTTGGATGCAAATGGAACTTCACTTTTTAGTTGATATGCTGACATTTGATATGCCAACTTCACACACATAAAATCGATGAGGTGATATTTTAAAAACTGACTAATCCTGCTTATACGACTTTATTTTTAATGGAAATATGCACGAATTTCCATGTAAAATTAAATTGAATGAAGTATCTCTTCTATTCAACGACCTCATCATCATGATTTCTATAGCACAGTTGTAATAAAATAGATTTTCCATCCTTTTTTACACTCATATTACGGGAGGATTTGACAACTGATATTCACTCTTTAATTCTTCTTATTTTTAGCATTATTGTCAAAATGAATTTGTCATTTGCCGAACAACCTGAATCTCACCTGGCAACCAATGGGCGTTGGGATGTCATGCAAACTATGATGTCAAGGGAACAGCAGGATATACCAATGCCTCTGGATACGAGTTCTGCGGAGGATGCAGAGGACAAGAATAAAATGTTCGACTTTGTGCTGGCCTACGTGGACAATGATAACTTAAGTCACACTGAGAGACGAGAATTGTATGAAAAAGACTTGAGAGATCAGGGATTGGAACTGGAATATGAACAGAATCGTCATCTTTGCTTTGTAAAAATTCATGCACCACAGGTGATTCTCAAAAATTTTCACATTCGATTAAAACATTTAAAAATAGCGTTTACATAGAAATACGTAATACATTTACTATACAATGGAAGAGACTTTATATAGTGGGGTGTGACGCGTTAGACAGTGTAATAAGTTTCATGAAATCAACGCATCGTACGATATTTTAGATCGCACGGATTCCAAGATAAACAATATCATGTAAAATTATTTTTTAACTCCCAACTACCCCCGGGCAAAAGGCGGGAGTTAGGCGTTTCGCGACGATCGAGAGATCTCACCTCGAATCTTCAAAATGCATATTTGTCAAAACGACAAAAAATGTCTTGACAAGTTTTGGTACAGAGCTTCTATGGCTGGAAGGTTTGCTATAAGTCCATGGATTTTTGAGATCCATAGTGCCTCCGTAGGGATCTTTGAATAAAGTTGTAAAATTGCCAATTCGTAAATATCCCCTTGACCACTACATTCTCACGATTACTGTATACGTGTGTGAGCCTAGCCTGACATAGCGTCGATTGGATCAAGCTAAGGCCAGCTGAGGCGCTGTCGTTCAGCCGTGTCGGTAATATAAAAAGTGTGAAATAAAAAAAAGCATTTAAATTTTTTTTTAAACTCCCGACTCCAATAAAAATTACAAAAATATTCTTTAAGAAAAAATGAATATTCGATAAAAAATTAGATATAGAAGAGTGAATATTCAATAGAAAATTGTATATAAAAAAAGTCTGAAATAATTCATAACATTTATAGGAGGATAACTCCCTAATTTTTTTTATTACAATTGTAACAATAGATTTCAATTATTTGTTTGTACTTATTCAACTCACAGGTCTTTTTTTTACAACTGTCGGGAGACGTCAAAGTAGAAGTGCCAAAGTCATTGGTCGTTTTACATAATGAACAAGTTAACGACATCAGAAAAGACGTCGCCCGGCTGTTGCAAAAAAAGACCCGTGAGTTGAATAATTACAAACAAATAATTGAAATCTATTGTTACAATTGTAATTTAAAAAATTAGGGAGTTATCCTCCTATAAATGTTATGAATTATTTCAGACTTTTTTTATATATAATTTTTTTATTGAATATTCATTTTTTATATATATATATATTTTTATTGAATATCCATTTTTTTTATAAATCATTTTTATTGAATATTTACCAGTTCCGAAAGAAACTATTTGCAGTAAAACGGCTATTGCTCTTCTTATTTTTGTGAGTCACGAAATGAGACACGATCCTTTGTAGTCTTTTCATTCTCATTAACATTTGCCCATACTTTTAGTTCGATAGTTCAAGATTAAGTAAGCGCAGTGTAATTTTTATAACAATTTTTTGTAAAACTCGAAAAATTCACCATCGACCCAAATGGCCAAAGTTGCATAATGTCTGCTTGTTTATCCGCAAACAATTATGAACTTATTACTTTAAGGTGCTTCCGCATTTTTAGTTATATTTTTTGACAACGAAGTGTAACTTGGGTTTAAACTCACAGTTTTCAATTTTTTTTTTTAATTTTACCATGTTTTATAGTTTAAAGTCTCCATGTATTGAACTCTTACGAAAACTTGTTGAAATTCTTGCTGCAACCATTGCTACAAGCCAAACTGTATTTCGAGCTGATTGCCAATTCTGTTATCGGAATATGATATTGAAAATATGGCCACAAGTGCGGAAGCACCTTTACAGAATAATTTCATAATTGTTTGCATGCAACAGCATTGCAGAACCATTGTCGATAAATTGCTTTTTAGGTTATAACATTCAAACGGTTTATTAGATTCTTGCCAAATCTACAATGTAATAAAGAGCGGATATATTGTTTCAGTTTTTTCGGCTGTTTTTTTGCCTAATTTGGCGAATTTTTGTATGATTTTAATCACATTTTGGTATAGTTTACCCCCATAAAGTTGTCGAGTTAGCCGCGGAAGTTAAGCTATTCATGTTTTGTAATTACAAAAGTCATGCAATCAGTTTCGGTCAAAGTAATTGGGTATTTTTTTTGTATGAAACGGGCAAATCGCTACTTTTCTACCCTTATTTTGGAAGGTTGTTCCACCTCCTAGAAGTATTTTTTTCGGCAGATAAAAAAAATTCGTGTCGCTTATTTTTGATGTAGTATAATTGTAATATTATTAAAATCGGCGAGATACACCTGGGATATCTTCATTGTAAGAAGGAAAGGGTAAAAGGAGGAGGGGGACCGCCAAAGTCTTCAGAAGGCATACGAATAAATAAGCAATAAAAAAGGATGCAAGGTAGAATTTTGCACTTTGCTTCCTCATTATTTATGAATTTTTACAAAGCTACCTTACCTACGAGGAAGTATGTTGATCAATTTTTGCTTCTTCATATTGGAAGCTGTGTACAAAAAACAACTTCCATTCTATTCAAGTTTTATCAAAAATTTTATATCAGTTACTTGAACCGTTCTCGAGTTATAGACTTTTAAAATAAAATACGAAACTGCGAATTCATTTACATGTACATAGTACCAAAAGTCGACCTCTGATAAAGTTTTGTACCATGTTTATCCTCGATAGCTGGATTTGTTCGACTTAGTGTGTTAACAGACATTTTTTCATGATCTTATAAACCCGATAAAATAACAATGATTCAAACGATTTTTATGACATGTATACGAAAGAAACATTTGACTGTACTATATACGGCACAAGAATTTGAGAGAATTCGATTGGGTAGTTCCTGAGTTGCGGCAGTATAGATATTAGCCCCTCTATCATACACGCGGCCGCACGCGCGCGCACACGCACGCATACGGACACTTTTTCTAAACACCTTTTCTCGACGTTCTAGACCATTTTGAGTGTACTAACATGAAAAACTCGGAAAAAATGTTCATAAAGGCAAAGCTTCCGCTATAAGGAAACAAAATTAAAAAACACTATATTTCCAGGAAGTACTCTGCCGCTATGGCGAAATAATGAAACTGAGGATGCCGATAAAACCCCTGGCGAAAGAGGAAGAACACCAGAACACAACCGATCTTTTTGACGATGCTCGATCGTGGTTCGCAAATTTATTTCATTTCATTCAGCTGGATCCGGAAAAATTTCCGAAACGCGAGTATCGACTGGCTGCCGAATTTTCCAGGGATAAAGATTACCTGTGAGTGAATGAGGAAAGAATTCTGATGGCCCCGGTTCTTCACGTCCTGTGTCAAAAATTCTATTGTTGCAATAACAGTTTTCTCAGCTTTATGTATTCACCACATATATGTAGAATCAACTAGACGTTATTGATTACCACAACAAAAAATTTCCTTACCCAAAGGTTTGACATTAACAATGTCAACTTTTTTACCCCGGACGTGCGAGTGATGATTGTGGATTTTATTTTGGAACGACAGTCTGTTGGTATTCAACGTCTCGTGGCCGACGGTCTATACACAGCTGCATACCCACTGCATGATGTTAGTAGTGTAGATATTACGATTTAAAATTAATGTTTGTATGCATGTGAGAAACACTACCGCTCAGTAGTCAGAGTGTAAAATTGGACACATTGATCTTTTAAGTGACTCATTCACAGTGCAACTGTCCGTCCGATTTAAACGCAATTATTATGGAACATATTTTAAATACTGCAGAACATATTTTCATAAGGGGTGAGCGCCAGGTCAAAATTAGTGACATTCAATGAGGAATATTCCAAATGTCTGATTGTTCATATTATTATACATAATATGTATTGTTGGCCACTCAAACAAGGATTTACTTATCCCATAGCTCAAGCATCTGGCGTAAGTCAACAAATCATTTTTTTTGTTTTTACATTGTCCACACTTTTACAAAAGTACCAATAATCCATGAATAATTTTTTTAATTTCTCATCACATACGGAGTACGTAAAAGAGAAAGTACCACAATACAAAAAAATTTCGATTTCTTTATTTTTATGGAATTAGACGTTTTGAGGGTCCTAGAATAAAAAAAAAGCATTCATTCATTTCGGTCTGTCTGTAGGTCTGTGTGGGGTAGACGGTTATCCAAAAACACACTCATTTTTTTAACAACTTATGGGCCTCGGTGAAATTTTATGCGTCTTTTCTATGTATAAAATGTAGTTTTGGTATTAAAATCCAATCCAAAATCACTCCTCCTTCTGACGCTTTACCTGAAACATGAAAAAACTGATTTTGTCATTTCAGGTAAAGTACCAAAATGCATTGGTGCTTCGTTTTCAACTTCAATACCAAAACTATATTTTGTTTGTCGAAGATATACAACAGATTTTGATTCACTCTACAGTCTCTATCATAAGTTATTACTTTCTCACCACATATAAACTATGCAAAAGAGAGTTGTTTGAAACCACAAAAACTACAGAAGGCGCCTATGGATCACATCAAACTCAAATCAACACACCAACTCCTTTTAATACTTTACTTGAAACGTGAGAGAATTTCAAAAATGGTAATAAGCGTATTTTTAATTTGCAGACTGATAAAAAAGTTATGCTTCAGGTCAGAAATGTACAGAAGAACTTATATGCAAATAGGCAGTAAACAATGAATAATTCAGTACAGCAGTGCTTGTTAGGAAGCCAATAATCATTTATTTTATTGTTTTACCTTAGTAGTCACTCAAATGAGATGAAAAAGCAGTTTTGAGTTGTGACAGGCTCTTCTACACAGTATTTCAGAGACTGGGGGAGGAGCAACCGACCAAACATAATGACGCCCGAATTTTTGCCTATTTTCTTTTGTATATTTATTCGATCCGCACTATGCACTTTTTACCTTTTTATGGGCGCCAGGCCATCTATTATTTAAGGAGGTTGGACACCCAACTCAATATGATAAGAATACGCTCAAATTTTGAGAGGATATTCATTGATAAAAATCACATCTCCTTACCGAATTTCATGTCAATCGTCTAGATGGTTATCGAGAAATTAATTACTGAAGTTATACTCTTATACACGGGTAACATAGGGAAATCAGCTGAAAGTTAGGCTACATCACTAATGCAACCCTGGAAAACATACAAAAAATGTTAAGAATCTGATGAAAATAGATGCAAATAATTCTTGACATCTTTAGGAAGAAGTCATCGAAGTTTTAAATGGTTCATCTAGATAGTTAATGAGGAATTGTAAAAAGAAAATAGCTTATTCATAGTTTTTCGCGTAAAGCCATCGAGCACGGTACAGAGCGTGGCAACATTGCATTCCAGGCGGCTATGATGAATGCGCGCCATAATTTGAATATACAAATTGTTACTGAGTCTGCTCCAACTATTTTTTTATTGCGATTTCATTGAAAGTTTCGCCAAAGAATCAATAATCGGTTTTATTAACTCATATTATTATTGTTTTTATTATTATTTAAATTCAAAATTCCCGACCGGCCCTGCAGGGCTCCGATGCACCTGCAGGACGGGCGGGCTAATAAAATTCGCTCTGCCTGACTGCTCCTCCAACCCGGAGGTAAGCAGTCAGGTCAGTCCAGAATCGTGTGACCTTAGTAGACGGAGCGAACCCAGAATGACCGCCTTCTGCATCCGACCCGCCAGTGAGTCGGCTTTCTGCCGACAGGCGGGTATGATCTTAATATTCGTGACAAACGACGGTTTCATTCCGCCGAGAACGCCGATTATGAGGACCACCAGTTTGACCGAGTATCCTCGGTATAGCCCGCGAAGCTCGTAAAGGAGATCCTGATACTTTGTCCGCTTGTCGTCTTCTTTTGTAGCGATGTTGGTCTCGCCAGGAGCCGAGAACTCGATCACGTAAATCGCATGGCTCTCGTGGTCGAAGACGACAATGTCAGGCTTATTAGCTGTTATACGCCTGACAGTGGGAAATGAATAGTTCCAGTAGATCCGGCACTTCTCATTTCCCACGACGGACTCAATATCTCCAGGGGCGTAGGGCAGCAGTGGCGTCTCGTCTACCCCGTAAGAGTGTCGAAGGTGGTAGTACAACACTCTTAGGGCCGCGTTATGGCGATGGATATAGCCAGAGACCGCATAGGTGGGACATGCAGATAATATATGCATGAGTGTCTCTGGCGATCGTTTGCAGGCCCTGCACCGTGTGTCAGGGACCTGCATACCCATCACCTGGCTCCGGTAGACGAGCGTGTTAATTACGCCATCCTGGCAAGCAATGATGAACCCCTCGGTCTCAGACATCAGACCGGCTGACTGTAAGAATGTAAAAGTCAGCCGCGCCGACAAGTCCATGCTGTCGATGTGTCGGAAGAACTCTCCGTGCATGGCCTTGCCGACGTGCCGCTCGAGCAGGGTGTTATGGTCGGCGGCTCTGATGGTGTTCCTACGCCGGGGCGGTTCCAGGTCTGTGATGGAATTAATCGACCTTCTGCCGCCCCGACCAACACGAAATTCTAAGCCGAGGTTTTCTGCTGCCTTCTCTGCCGCCCTGTACAAAAACGCCCCAACTCCCGTCCTTTCATGTTCGTGCACGAAGGACAGGAGAGGATTCGCACTTTCTAATACTTCGCAGGCTACACCGAGGACCAATCGGTCATGCAGGCACTCCAATCCAAGTAGGCCCCTTCCACCCATGTGACGTGGGAGGTATATACGGGGCACGGAAGATCTGGGATGAAGACTTCTGTGGATGTTCATCATCTTGCGTGTGCTGGTGTCGAGTTCACGCAGCTCGTCTCGTCTCCATTTCACTACTCCGAAAGAGTAGAGAAGGACTGGGACGGCAAGCATATTGGTAGCAGCAATCTTGTTCCGCCCAGACAATTCGGAACTCCAAATTTGCCTGAGCCGCTGCCTATACTTGCCGCGAAGAGTCTCTTTGACCGCCGCAGCGTCCTGTAAAGGATTCTGCGGCACTCCGAGGTATTCATAAGACTCTCCGGCGTCAAGGTGTTTAATGACGCTCCCGTCCACGAGCTGCGCATCCTCCGCAAGATGCCCTGATCTTCCGCGTACTAAATGGACCACTGCGCATTTGTCCAATCCGAAGGCCATGCCAATATCTCGCGAGTACGTGTTCACCACGGTGAGCGCGAGGTTGAGATCGCTCTCACTGGAGGCATAGACCTTCAGATCATCCACGTAAAAAAGGTGGGTGATCTTATGCCTCCGGTGGCCGACAGGTCCACACCTGTACCCGCGAGTTTGGCGCAAGGCGAGAGATAGCGGCAATAGTGAGATGCAAAATAGGAGTGGACTTAGGGAGTCTCCTTGAAAGACTCCCCTCCTGTACTGAACCAACTCTGTGGACTGAGTTGCCCCACCGATGGAAATGGTGAAGCGAGTCCTCCAGAGCGGCAGTAGGTGTTCTATGCATCTCACTATGCGGGGATGTACCGCAAGGCACTCGAGGAGCCATACAACGAGCTGGTGCGACGTTGTGTCGAATGCCTTGCGGTAATCGATCCATGCCATGGACAGGTTGCGTTTGTACTGGACTGAGTCCTGTGTGACGGATCGATCAATCAACAGATTTTGTTTGCAACCTGCCACGCCCCGCTTACAGCCGCTTTGCTCGTAAATCTCTCGCCATATTGGATCCCCCGTCTCAAGTATTCGCTCGTTCAAGATCTTCGTGAATATTTTGTATAATACATTGAGACAGGTGATTGGCCGATAGTTTTTCGGATCGGACAAATTCCCTTTTTTCGGGATCAGCACAGTGCGCCCCTCCACCAGCCAGCTCGGAATGGGCATCTCTTCGTTCAAAAACGACGTAAAAATCCGGGCCAGATATCGGTGTGTTGAAGAAAATTTCTTCCACCAAAAGCTATTAATTCGATCTGGCCCGGGGGCAGAGAAGTTTTTCATGCCCGAGATTGCCTTCTTGACTTCTTCCTCGCTGACTGGTGGACACTCTCCATGCCTTTGTTGAATTCGTTCACATAAGGCGGAGAAGAGCCCCAGGGCCGGAGTGTCCTGCTTGAACGAGGGTTTCTGTCCATATAACTCCTTCCAGTAAGCTTCGACTTCCTGAATCGATGGAACCTTGTCCGGCGGCTGCGTTTTTTGTTGGAATAAGCGCGAGGGAGAGTGGCGAAAAAGGTTGTTGTCTCGCCACCGCCTCAGCCGCTTCTCTAGGGACTTTTTGATTTCCACTAGAGCCCGCACCCTGTCAGAGCAATGCTGCTTTATGGTAAGCAGCATCGCCTGATTGAGTGTGTGGTGTTGGCGACGCAAGGTGGCGCATATGCGCCGAACCTTGGGCGTGAAAGCCTTGCCAGTTGATATATAATCCACCACACACTGGATGCGGGACGCATGCCGCCGGGCCATCGATATCTTCTCCTGGAGCTGCTGTATGCGTCTTTGTGTCTTGGCCTGATGAGCCTCATCGGTTGGACGATGAGGCGGCACAAGAGATGTTGCAGCGTCATACACAGCCCAGTTGATATCAAGGAGGTCGTCGCATTCCGGAATTCGTCGAGACAGATCCTCGTTCGCGGCCTTAAGCTGTTCTGGCCGCAGGGAAACTTTGAGGTGGATATGTTTCCGCCTTGTCCTCATATCTCTCGCGGCGTTCTCGGCTCTCGGCGGGTCACCCGGAGGTGGTGGTGGTTCGGGAGGTTGGACCGCATCTTCGGGTGCGATCGCAATCTCCGGTGGCCGCGCCATGTCGAAACCTTTCCCACGCAGATAGGCTACATAGTCTCGCAACGCCTGTGGCGAGAGGTGGGCGAGATCGGGCCTTATTATTATTATTATTATTATTATTATTATTATTATTATTATTATTATTTCTCATTAATACAAATGAGAGTAATTTAGAATAAAATAAAAAACATATAGCGTGAATAAAAATTTGTTTATTAACAATTTGAGGAACGTCTTAATGAAATAAATATATTTTGAATTATTTAACATTTGTTATTAAATTATAACGCAGCACATTACTAATGTGATAACAGTAATATTTAAACATCGCTTATATCGTACATATCACAAATTTAGTTCAGACAATCTTCGAAATGATTTATCACAGTGTCTAGTATTTTTTTGGTTTTAATCACTGTTTTTTTTCCGTTCTCTTTTTTTTCGAGTAGTGACGTAATCTTTTCTTTTCCCTGACGGTACGCCTGTTGCAACAGAACGTAGCTCAAGCCTGCATTTGCAATTCTTTTTTTTATTTCGTTGGAAACAAGATCCGTTAGCGGTCTAAGAGATTCGAAATTTTCGTTGTATTGCAACATTGTGACATATTTCTTATTACTAATAAGTAATTCTTCTACTGTAAAGTGATAAAAGGCCACATTCTGAAGCATAATTACATCATACATCGCATCGTGAGCCTTTTCCGGTTGCAAAGCAAAGTTTCGAGCTGTCACCTGTACTAAACTGCAGTCTTCGCCACGAAACTTATTTCTAAATAGCGGCAGAGTGTCTACGAAACCATCAATAACTGCAATAAATGCTGTAACGAGCCCTACTTGATCAATAAGACGTATAAGCCGTGGCGCATCAAATGCAGCATTATGTGCAATTAGCACACAAGGCTTTCCAAAACCCTGTAAAAATTTGAGCAACTCATTCGCGACTATATGTAGAGGTTTGGCCGGCAGGCTCCTTCCGTGTAAGTAGAGATCATGGCCTTCGTTCGTTAGTCCATTGACTTTAGACGCAGCCGAAGATATACATTCCGTCGGTTTGATATACTCGTTGAACATTACTCTCCCACATTTCATGGCAATTTGCAAGACTTGGCATGTAAGTTTTAGCCCCGCAGTTTCAAGGTCGAAAAAAACCAAAGCTGAGCCGTTATTGTCGTCATTAAATTCAGTATCTAAGTTTTGCAACTCAGAAGAGGTATCACGATCAGTTTCTACTGCAGGCATACTCAATAGGCCGACGTTACTGCAATAAGTTTCTCCTTCGAGATGATCGCGTCTATTTCGTAATTGCGATCGCTGTTTTCGAAGAGCTCGTCGTCGCGCCTTGAACGCTGGAGTTTTCGCCAACATTGATCGTATTCGAGCCGATTTTGCGCATTTTTCCACGTGTTTGGACAGATGGCTTCCCGGACTCAATTTATACGCTGTATATACGTCTTGTACATATTTTTCTCCGATATTCTTCTGGGCGACTGCGGCTGCATATCTAAAATCAGTTGATTCCGAGAGGCTGTAGCACACGGCTTTTGGCGCTTTCCTTGACATAATATTATTTAGACTCTCATTGGCTTGGCTTGATGCACCACTCGAGAATTTTTCTGCATTAGCTGCCAATTTATCAAAAAGTTTTTTTATCTCTTCAAATAAACGTTCGTTTTGAAAGCCACCAAGAACCGTTGTGTGTTCATAGTTTTCCGGATCCTTGGCATAATTGCACCAATCTCCACAATTATCGTGCTTGTTAAAAGCATGGAACGGAATGTTTTTTATTGCTGCAGCCAAATTATCCGGATTTCCTGGATTTTGAGACACGGCGTACGTGAAGCATCTGTGTAGATATTTTATCGCTTCTGACGAGAGCTCTTTGTTAATATCAGCATTCTTGTCAATTTTGTATAACATATTTGTTACACCTTTTGAAGTGTGGTTCTTGTCCGAGTGCTTCACGACCGGTTGATTACATGCTTTTCTGACAGCGCAGATGCTAGAACTGTCATCATCACCAATAGAAACTCCAACTTCTACATTCTGCGACTTGAAAATCGGGCTGTTAGCTGCAAGTTGAGCTGCAGTATCGGGTTCCATTGCCTTAGCGCTACCGTAGAAATTCAGGCGACAGTCATGGGTTTCTTTTGCATGTCCTAAAGAGCAGAAACGGCACTGCCTATTTCTCGTTGCAAAATCCAAGACCTTTCCAGACTGTGTGCCGATCATAGCAGCGTAGCCATTTAAACTGTCATATTGACGTCCAGAGCCTCTCTTGCTCCAACCCATATCGTAAGCAACAAAGAGTCTCACTAAATCCTTTATCGCCGTATCTTCTAATTCAACTGAATCAATTGAGCCTTCCAGTAGTACCTGTGAATTTGATTTTTCTTTCGTCGTCGAAATTGGCTCTTGCAATTCTTCTCCACTTTGAACGAGAAAACCGCTTCGAAGATCTTCAGGCCTATATATGAATTAAACCAAAGTGGATGGAGTGATAGGATTACGCGAAGGAGATATAATAAATATCTGACTTTATGCTATGTATAACTGACGATTTTATTTACAATACATTTGTTTTTTTATTAATGCCGTATACGAGTTAGCACTGAATTTCATTGTACAAGTATAATTTTATTAATTACTAGGGATTTTCTAATAACCATATGTATAAGTATTCAAAATTTGTTTTCATTTCCCCAATGGGTAGTTCATGATTGTCAAATTGTTAATTCATTATTAATTTTTTTTTTTCAAAACAAAAAGTAAGCTTGTGAAAACACAATCTCATTTTTAAAAAGTCATTGATGTGAGCATTAAAGTTTTTAGAATTACTTGTAATAATTATTAACCGATAATTTAGTCAAAATGAAAAGAGAATATAGAAAACAGACAGTAAAAGTCACGACCCGTATAAAACTTACAGTAATTTTTCCAGCGACTCTCTATTTTTTATTGTTAGTGAACGTTCTAATTCTGTCGCTTCATTACAGCTTTGCTTAGCAACTACTTCGATGATCGGTCCAATCTCTCTCTCGTATCGTTTGTATGACGTCGCACTCATATTCGGAATATTCATACACTGCAAGTACTTGTTTACTGCAGTGAACCCTAAACCTGCGTGCAGAGTCCCTATAAGAAAATTCGATTGTTAGAAAATGTAAATATATATTTTTTTTTGTTAGTGAATTGTACGGTAGTATTATACCACACGAATATAATATATAACTTGCCTAGCGCTGATTTAGTGTTAACATCGAATAGCATTTTAGTATTCACTCCGGGATGTTTAGCTCCAGTTGGTACCTTATTTATTAGCAAGCAGTTTTGGCAGAGTACATCAAATATTGAGCTTAAACCATGTCTTTCTTCACTTTCAATATTTCTGAGATATAAATCTTCTTTACAGGAGGTGCAATGCATGTGGTTCGACATAACCTTAAAATCAATTATACGTCGTCCATCGATCACGCATTCATCACTTTTGTCTTCTATTACTTTTTTTCGCTGCTTTCCATTAATCACTTGTATTAGACGACGATTGTACTGTTTCTCGCTTTGTATTTTTCCCTTCCATCGTCTCATTATAACTTTCTCCGAGAACGCCAAACTGTAAAGTGTATGTGTAGACGATCATGGCCCCAGCTCGTTGCGTTCACAATACGGTCAGTGCTGACAGCTATTGAAAACAAAATTGTGCGGTTGCCACATTTCAACGTGGGTAATCACGTATTTTGCTTTCGTTTAAACCAAAAATAATTCAAAACACTTAAAAATAACTAATTCGATATATTCCACATGTTTATTTGATAAAACTCGTTTTATTAACGCGACGAAAAATGTGATTATTTGGGGTTGGCAGCCGTTACTAGCGCCCGTGTATAAGCATAGGCGTTCCCCTCTTGCCGCCTGCCCCGCAAAGACGGTGTCCATCCTCCTTAACCCAATAGCCGGGGTTAACTCTAGATTTCCCTCGATGTCTTCTCTCGTGCCGACTAGCTGGAAAGGGGTGCAGTTCGGGGGCATGCAAAATTAAATTTTCGTACGCGTGACTCTACTATAAAAATAACAAACAATAATTTATTCAATTTTCGATTAATTAATAACAAAACAAAAAATTTACATGAACGACTCGAGTCCGACAATTTCCGCGGCATTTTTCGCACGCAACGCTAACTTCAAGTTTCTACTATTTATTCTTAACCGGAGAAGCCGGTGGTAACAAACAAGCGATTCTACAGAGTACGGTCAATGATAAAACAATGGTGCGCCACGCGCGCCTACCTTTTCTTTCTTGTTGCCGGCTGGTTCGCTTATCCTTCACGGTTCTTCACGGCTGTCCTTTATTTTCTTATTTCTTACTCTGTCTAGCTGACTTCTTTCCCTATCTAAGTTTTTCCACGGCGGAAGTCCGAACACCGGTCAATCGCTTTATTCAATACGAGACTCTCGTGAGGACGTACTATGCGCGCCGTTATTGCTTCATGGTTCTGGATACGCGAGAACTACTCAAGCGATATCTTCCCTTACTTGAGCTTCGATCGTTAGAACAGCAGACTCAATCTCACACTATACCTCTTTACAGTCGTAGCCTAATTTTCACACTGTCCTTACATCGGAAGTCTAATTTCTACACTAAATTATTTTCTCTCGATCTCGTACGCTCTGCCGGGTAACGTGTGCTACGGACGTCCGGGGTGGGGGTCACGGCCTGCTATCGATCAACTTCGTCGATCGTCGCGTTGTTCTGCATTCTCTCTCCCTCTATCCATCCTTTATCGCCGCTAACGTCTTCCCGGGCCCGCGCTCTAATTCCGAGAATCCTGTAAATGTAATATTCACGGCAGTCAAACGTTCGAAATACGTTACGAGTTTTGACGACGAGAAACGATTCTGTTGCGACGCTTATTTTCGGGCGGCCTCGGTGCACGAGCACCCTAGGCCCAGCGTGTTGATGCGAATATGTGCTAACCCCTCGTCACAGAGTATAAAAAATATGCATCAACTAAAATATGAAATTTGTTGCACAAAAAAAAGCAATTACTAATACAGAAGGAATGAGTTTAAGCAATTATCAATTAGGAATGCACTAATAATTATTTACACTGAACGTTAAGCATAAATAAACACAAACGCGCGGTTCAGATTTAATGTTGAGATTATAAAGACTTCTTGTTATTAATCCTGATATGGTATTTCACAATATTTAGGAATCTTCGCACGTTAACTTTCAATAACTTAAAGAGCCCCGAGAAGAAAAGAAATCTTGTCAAAACTATTGAAAAAGTCATCCATTCAGCAGGGCGCCTGAGACTATAATACAATCCTGACGCGACGAACGGCGCTCTGTGAGCGAATCTCAAAATTGCAAATAAGGATTTTAAATTTCGCGTTCTGTGAGGGCCAACTGCTTTCAAGTTTATTATTTAAAAATAGATAGATTTATTATTTATCGCTTCCATAAACATCGTTAATATTATTAAAAACTACCTTTAATTTTAATTTAATTAAGAAAACATAGACTTAAAAAGCAATTTCAAAAAATATAATGAATAGTCAACAGTAATTTTTTGGTATTATCCGCAACCAAACAAATGGAATATTCCCGGATCAATATTAATGCTGTAGACCTGACATTCTGAAGATGCACAGTGATGATTCTTTCAGGTACTCAATTCTTTCTTAGTGATTTAACACATAAAAAATGTAGTTTGCATATTAATGTAATAATTAATAGGAGTCTTTGTTCAGTGATGCTTTGGCCGTATATAATAATGAGGGAGTAAGGTGCTTCAGCGAAGGACGGCCTCAGAGAATTTTTTGGCTTTTCTCTCTTTACGTTTCGCCCAGATCTGGGCCTCTTCAGAATTTTATTTATAAAATATGCATATCTACAAATTAATAAAAATAATATTTGTTTAAAGAAACCCTAATCACCTATTTCCTTATAATTAGTTTAAGTTTTCCACATTTTCTTACCTAAATTTTTCGCGAGACTGGTCGGTACACGCTTAATTGTTTTGTTTGGAGATATGTGATGTTGTTGAATTGTTGTTAATCCTTGTTTTCTTGTGTGTTTTGTGACCGGACTCTCCGGTCCTAGGTTAAGTCTGCATGTGTCAATTTGTTTTGTTATGTATGGTATCGTTCTAGTAATTTATTTTGAGTAATGTTTATGTGGTTACCTTTGTTTGGTGTTATATTCTATGTTTATCGTGATCTTCTGTTATGTGTAGTCACTTTTTAAAATTTAATTTGTGATTTTAATGCTGGGACCGGAGAGTCCGGTCACTCCGTGTTACATTTTCTCTGGAGTGGTGTTGTCTTAAGGCTTGTTTTCAACGCTTATCATGATTAACTGGTTACTTTCGTTTCTATGGTCAGTTTTGGACATTTTCGGTTGATTTGCGGGAATCTTGTCTTTAGTTGAACCTGTAATTGTGTAAATGTTGTGTTTGTTGTTATTGACCATGTTGACGTTATATGATTTTAGCATTTTGAAAAGTGGGTAGTGAACTTGTTCTATGTGTGGAAAGTTCATTAGGCGACTTGTGTCGAATACTGGTTTTTCTTCTGCGGGAATCTTGTCTTTAGTTGAACCTATAATTGTGTAAATGTTGTGTTTGTTGTTATTGACCGTGTTGACGTTATATGATTTTAACATTTTGAAAAGTGGGTAGTGAACTTGTTATATGTGTGGAAAGTTCATCAGGCGACTTGTGTCGAATACTGGTTTTTCTTCTGTGTTTTCGTTCATTGAGAATATAGTTCTTAGTCTTTTTTGGATATGTTTTCGTGTGAATTCTATTGGGTCGCAGTTTTGTGTCAATCAAACTCTCACACAACACACACCACAATGAAAACTTAGAACTAATTACAAAAACACTCACATAAAACTGCTACCCAATAGAATTCACACGAAAACATATCCAAAAAAGACTAAGAACTATATTCTCAATGAACGAAAACACAGAAGAAAAACCAGAATTCGACACAAGTCGACTAATGAACTATCCACACATAGAACAAGTTCACTACCCACTTTTCAAAATGCTAAAATCATATAACGTCAACATGGTCAATAACAACAAACACAACATTTACACAATTACAAGTTCAACTAAAGACAAGATTCCCGCATTATTAAAGTCAAAACTAGTTTATAATATTCTGTGCAAAAATTGTGAAGGGACCTACATTGGACAAACGAAAAGATATTTAAAAACCAGAATACATGAACACGAAAATTTACCTAAATCATTTAAACACAGAACACACAGCACTAGTACAACACGTGAAACAAACAAAACACGACTTTGACTTTGAAAATGCGAAAAACTTAGCAATAGAACCAAATTACCATAAAAGAATACTAAACGAAATGATACAAATTAAGGCAGATCAAAAATCGATAAATTATAGAACGGATATCGCAAATTTAAGTATAATTTACAATGCAGTCATATAATACCATGAAAATCAAGAATAAAACCGAAAATGTCCAAAACTGACCATAGAAAAGAAAGTAACCAGTTAATCATGACAAGCGTTGAAAACAAGCCTTAAGACAACACCACTCCAGAGAAAATGTAACATGGAGTGACCGGACTCTCCGGTCCCAGCATTACAATCACATATTAAATTAAAAAAGTGACTACACATAACAGAAGATCACGATAAAAATAGAATATAACACCAAACAAAGGTAACCACATAAACATTACTCAACATAAATTACTAGAACGATACCATACATAACAAAACAAATTGACACATGCAGACTTAACCTAGGACCGGAGAGCCCGGTCACAAAACGCACAAGAAAAAAAGAATTAACAACAATTCAACATCACATATCTCCAAGCAAAACAATTAAGCGTGTACCGACAAGTCTCGCGAAAAATTTAGGTAAGAAAATGTGGAGAACTTAAACTAATTATAAGGAAATAGGTGATTAGGGTTTTTTTTTAAACAAATATTATTTTTATTAATTTGTAGATATGTATATTTTATAAATAAAATTCTGAAGACGCCCAGATCTGGGCGAAACGTAAAGAGAAAAAAGCCAAAAAATTCTCTGAGGCCATCCTTCGTCGAAGCACCTTACTCCCTCGTCAATGGGAGTCGCTTTACGACTTATTTGAGTAGCTGATTGCAAATTTTTTGCAGAAACATCGGTAGCAATGATGGAATCTTGCAAATGAAAATAGTTGTCAACCCGACAATGTACATTGTAAATACGTATTTCCAACTGGTCATTATATCATTTCTAGGAACTAGATAAAGAGCTGACTAATTGTAGGTACTCAATTTATGTCCGGCGGCAACTTTTGCTTGCAGAACTGACCGAGAAATCGTTTTTGGTTTGGGGTGCAAATCTCTATTGCCAAAGGCCTAAACAGGGTTAATAATGGAGAATCAAATGATAATGTGACACAATAAGTTCTTGAATAGTAGTAGTAGTCCGTTTACAGACGGTTCAACATTTAGGGAGATAACAAGTATTTTATACGGTTTCTAACTTAACATAACATTTATTGCCAAAGAACCATCGACGGGAGTCCTTCAGCTCATGATTTTCCTTGTTTTTATTCATGGCGTATTTTAGTGATGTGATATAAAATGGATTTGTGTGGCGTACATGAGAATTATTGGATTGGGTCGTTGTTATACATTCTTTCTATAATTTCGAATGTGCTGTGTACAGGAAATGTATCTCTAGGGAATATGTATGGCGGTCGTTATATGCATAATGGTTCAATGTCTTCTAAATATTTTCTTGCAAATTGTCGGGTGAGGTGGTCTAGTCTGTGTATAATCGGTGTAATATGAGTTTTTCCGTACAGCATTGCGTTTCTTGGGTTATAAAGGGGGCTTGCTGGGTTACGTAATCGAGTAAGTCGTCGAAGTGCACTAGTTTCAGTTATTTTGATTTTTTTAAATGCTGTTTCTTTGTAATTTGTACCAGACAGGCATGCCCATATTCTAATAGAGAGATATACATTTATACATTTTTGATATGTGTTGTAAGCTCATATCTTGAATCTTAAACGTGATGCTTCTGAAGTGTGGCGTGGATGGTTAATTTTGTTTTGCACTTGTTGAAGATGGTAATTGAAGTTTAGTTTTTGATCTACTTGTATTCCTAGATATTTTGCTGTATGAGTTGGTGTTATTTCGACGTTAAGGATGTTGGTTGTGAGTGATTGTGAATTTATTTTATGGTTAAAGATAACGAGCTGAGATTTCTGGGGGTTGGGTTTTAACCTACAGTCGTTGCACCAAGTGTCTATGTGGTTGACAGCGTTTTGGAGAGCTTCCATTGTTTCTGCAAGACCTTGTGTGATATGAGCGCAGTATCATCGGCAAATTGTAGTGTGTATTGACTCAGGTGTATGTAATTCTTGACGTTAAATCTATAGTTACATATGTCGTTGCAATAGATATTATAGTATAGTAATGGTGAAAGTGGAGAGCCTTGCCGTACTCCTTGCTCAGGGGTAAATGCTGCGGATGTGTGAACTTCGATTTTAACCCTCATAGAGCGTGTATCGAGGAAGTTTTTTTATCGTATAGAGTAGATATTGTCGGCAATCGAGATTTTCTAATTTGAAAAGGGGATCCTTGTGCCACACACTATCAAATGCCTTAGCAATGTGCAAAAAAAGCGCAGTTGATTTCTTATCAGAGAGTTTGCTCGTTTCGACGTTTGATACGAGTCTAGTGAGGGCATGAAGCGTTGATTTTTGGTTTCAAAAGCCAAACTGATAGTCGGGGATGTCCAATTGTTTTTTCCACCCGGGTTTTTATGATTTTTTCGGATATCTTGCCGAATGATGGTAGCACGGTGATTGGTCTGAAGTTTTCTATTTTGCTGTGATTTAGATTCGGTTTGGGTATCATGACGGTGATTGCGGCCTTCCACAAGCTTGGAAAGATGGAGTGCTCAAGGCAGAAGTTGAATGCTTCGATGATAAATTGATGGGCTCTTGGGTCGAATTTCTTAATAATACCTATTGGGATATTATCAATACCGGGTGAAGTGTTTTGGTAACGTTTCAGGATCTTCCAATATTCTTGTAGTGTGACCCTTTCAATACCCTGTTCTGCTTCTTTTGGTCGGTTGAAGTAATCTTCGTACCAGTTTGATACATCCCGGAAGTTTTCGTCGTTAAAGTTGGGGTCATTTGTGTGGCGAAACGTCCTTGCGAGATGTTGTACGAATGCATCAGCTTTTTCTGTGCTTGATGTTAATGTTTGTCCGTTTATACTCAGGTTAATTTTCAGATTGGCCGAGTTATATTTTGTTCACTTTTTTATCATTTGCCAGTAGTTTTGACCTTTGGCTTTGAGTATTTTGTCGCATGCTTCCATCCACTTATGAGTCCTGAAATTCATTATCATTTTTTTGGGTATTTTTATTGAATGTATTTAATTCAGTTTTGAAATTAGTTCATGCGTGAAGAATTCTTTTCTTCATTTGGGCGTGTTTTTTTTAAATTATTTCTGATAGGTCTTAAATGTTTCGATGAGAGCTTCATTCATGGTGCAACTTGTGAGGTTGCACATAAGAGGGATAAGTTCCTGATTTATTTGCTCTATGTTTGCCTTATTGAAGTTATATTTTTCAGGTTGAGGTGAGTCAGAAATAGGGCAAGTTGTATTGAACGTCAACATTATTGCATGGTAGTCTGACCTCAAATCTGGCGTAGTCCCGATATTTGTGATCAAAACAAAAATGTGACGCCAAAACTTAAACGTGTAGCCATCCCATAAAAAAAAATCTCCTGCAAACAAAAAACCCATAAAAAAATCTCTTGCAAACAAAAAATAACTTACAAAAAAATTAATCCCATTAAAAAAAATCTGCAAACAAAAAACTCATTAAAAAAATCTTACAAAAAAATTAATCCCATAAAAAAAAATCTCCTGCAAACAAAAAATCCATAAAAAAAATCTCTTGCGAATATAAAATGCAAACAAAAAACCCATAAAAATATCTCTTGCGAACAAAAAATAACTTACAAAAAAATTAATCTCATAAAAAAAAATTTTCTGCAAACAAAAAATCCATAAAAAAAAACTCTTGCGAACAAAAAATGCAAACAAAAAACCCATAAAAAAATCTCTTGTGAACAAAAAATAATTTACAAAAAAATTAATGCAAATCAATATATTAGCCAAGACATAAAAAAAGACATAAAAAAATCTCTTGCAAACAAAAAATAACTTACAAAAAAATTAATGCGAATCAATATATTAGCGAAAGCATAAAAAAAGATGTAGATGTTTGTCAAAAAAAAAACTTGGCGTGCCAGCGTTTTGCTTCCGTACATAGTCCATTGAAATAAGTTCGGGACAGAAACTACATTTGCTTCAGACGGTGTGGCAATGGACATATTATGCACGCCTCGTGTGCGTAATACATCTTTTTTCACGCCTTGTAAAATTAGGTCAAATTACGTACAATACCCAACGGAAAATCTTTTTTCGCCCTTGTATAATAATTTACTATTATATGTGGTTTAGAGTATTACTTATTATATGTCGCGATAAACTCGCCGAGCTATGTTCTCAGTAAACACGAACAATCGCTGTTATATATTACAATTTTCTACGCAGTAATGTAACTATTAAATAACGACGGAGTTATGAGCCATTTTCGTCTAGTTACTTCGAATCGTTTACCGCTAGGTGTTCCACTGTCGTAATAGTTTTATTGTACAAACGTCATTGTGACGTCATCATCATGATTTAGGCTACTAACCTATTATATCTTATAAAATATATATTTCTCCGGTATTAAAGCAAATAAAAAATAACATAAGAAACAGATTGACCTGTTTGTTTTCGTAAAAAATACCATTGAAATTCTCGAAAAAGGCTAATTGCTGAGTAGGAGAAAATCGTAACTTCCGAATTATCTCCGTGTAATCTTCCTCTCAGTTTGGGTCATACTGACGTACGCAAAGTACTTTTCGTAGCTTCCTTCAGCCAGGCTTGCTAAATATCTCATGCTTTAAAAGTAATTAAAAGTCACACAGTATTTTCGATCACTCTTCAATGAATAAATATTGCTGGTCGATTGTAATTAATTAAAAGTTAGCAATACTAAACTTTCTCTGAATCTTACTAATAAGTGGAAGTCAGTAGTGGTCCCGTCCTTATTTCAATGGACTATGTACGGAAGCAAAACGCTGGCACGCCAAGTTTTTTTTTTGACAAACATCTACATCTTTTTTTATGCTTTCGCTAATATATTGATTCGCATTAATTTTTTTGTAAGTTATTTTTTGTTTGCAAGAGATTTTTTTTATGTCTTTTTTTATGTCTTGGCTAATATATTGATTCGCATTAATTTTTTTGTAAATTATTTTTTGTTCACAAGAGATTTTTTTATGGGTTTTTTGTTTGCATTTTTTGTTCGCAAGAGTTTTTTTTTATGGATTTTTTGTTTGCAGAAAATTTTTTTTTATGGGATTAATTTTTTTGTAAGTTATTTTTTGTTCGCAAGAGATATTTTTATGGGTTTTTTGTTTGCATTTTATATTCGCAAGAGATTTTTTTTTATGGGATTAATTTTTTTGTAAGATTTTTTTAATGAGTTTTTTGTTTGCAGATTTTTTTTAATGGGATTAATTTTTTTGTAAGTTATTTTTTGTTTGCAAGAGATTTTTTTATGGGTTTTTTGTTTGCAGGAGATTTTTTTTTATGGGATGGCTACACGTTTAAGTTTTGGCGTCACATTTTTGTTTTGAAAAAACATATTTGTGGGATTTCATTTTTTTTTGAAAATCATAACCCCATGGAAAATATTGAACAGTGAATAAAAATAGATAGACAGATACAGTAGGATTTATTCCGCCCTGGGACTAAAAAATCATCATTTCGGTGGTACTTTATTTTATTTTTTCTAGATTATAGTTGTGTAAGTTACCCTTCAAACATAATTCGTAAATATTGCATGTTCAATACCCCTGATCCGAAGAAAACAAAATAATATAGAAATAACACTTTTTTCATTTCTTCGATTGCAATACTGCACTGGAAAGAACTTTTTTTTACAAAGTACTTTTTTGTACAAAGGAAATACATGATTTTTTACTAGATGCATTAGTAATGCATAGTAATGCCATAAGGGCAATTCTTTTTTTTTTTTCTTTTTTAATCGCCTATGAAGCTTTAAAAGATCTAGCTTTTTGATTCAAAATGTAGAAAAGAAGCTATGTTGTCAGTGTTCACTGCTTTGCAGATATCATTATATAAACGTCATTTACATTCAATGAAGAAAAAAAAATTATCACTTTTAATTGCTAATAAACGAAGAATGACATTTTTTAATAAATCTATTTCGCGTTTTAATTGAAATTTGTTTTTGATTAATGCTCAATTTTCTGCCCACTGCAACAAGCAGATATTCAAAGCATTAATAACGGCCAATTAAAAGGGACATCACTAGGATAGAGAAGATTATTACACATATTTTTGGGCATAAGAATAACTGATTTTTGTTTATAAAAAATGTAGTCTTTTGTAATAATTATGAACAAATCAGAGTAATAATCTTTTTGAAATTAATGTTTTGATGCGATAAGACATTAATATGTTATGGGTTTTTAAATATGTTGAAGATATCGTTTTGCAGAATAACTCTTTCAATTTATGAGTTATCTGGCTAAATAGTTGGTCAAAAATAGTAGTCAATCTATAGATGTGTATAAATTTTATAATATTTAGTATTTAAAAAAAAAATCTTCAGCTTACTGTGGAGCTAAAAGTGTGTACAAATGTTCAAGACTAAAATCAATTAACATGAAATTTAGATTAAAATAGAAACTCAGTTCTTTATGTATTTAGTCCTTAAGGTAGAGAGTATAGGACTTCTTGGCGCCGAATGCATATATTTCCTGTAGACGATGGTTGAGCATCACATTGACTCCAGACTCCACAGTTTCATCGGTACCTTCGTCAGCATTCTCAGCCGACGGGTTAAACCCAGCAATCTCAATTCCACTGTTTTTAGGAGTGACAAGCTAGAGAGAAAAAAGACAAGCTAAATTAGTTCTTCAATGATACATTTTCTCTGACAAATATCTTTTAAATGAACAAACAGTACCTTGCCGTACACTTTGTAAAGAACATTGTCGATGAGCTTTATTTTGTAGGTGTCGGAGAACATCTCATCACCTGTAACACAAAAATAATATTTTGAAACAATTTTGCAATATCAAGTTGATCGTCGGTAGGTTCTGTTGGTGAATCATGCCAATTAGCGCTGAATAATTGTCGTTGAGATCAGACAAACAACGAATATCCATATGGCGAAGTTATATGCTAAAAAAATCTTAATTTTCACCAAATACATCAAATTTTTAGAGCAGCTCGATTAATGTTAGCTTTACACAGTTTTATTGAAAACCATCGCCAATGAAATTAGAATACCCAAGCCTCGACAAGGATGAGAGATGACTAAACGTCATTCGAACTTCAACAAAAATGTCGATTCTCAGGTTTTTCTACATTACAAATATGAGAAATATAACTATCAGAATAAAGATCATTATTTAAACAAGAAAAAATACATCCTTCTGATTTAAGTCATCCGATACAGTTTCAAATGTATTCTGATTTAAGTCATCCGATACAGTTTCAAATGTATAATTATCTTAATTATGTACAAAATTATGTGTTAAATGTATTTGTATTGGTCCAATAGCATTTAAAAAAATGTACGTTTCATTAAACTTACCGCCTGTGCCCACTTTGGAAAGCCAAAGTCACTGGTAACAAGTCTATGAGTGCGAAGAACACCTTCAATGACTTTACGGTCAATGACACATCAGTGCCATGTACGTTGGTATTCATTGGATTCGGATATTTTCTTATTAGGGCAGCCTGTGCCACTGTTTCCCAAGGGTGGCTGCAATTTGTTAAATAAATTAAATGATTAAATAAGTAAGATCAGTCAGATCTTGAGGTTAATTTTTTTAACATTTTTTGATCGATTGTCTATCTCGCTTTCGACTCACTTGAAATGTATGTTTCGGACGTCTAGATTTCTTCATGATGTCTGTCGCGGTTACGGCACTCTTGAATTAAACGCGAACGACACTGTATAATTTAATAATATTAAACGCGGCGAGGCACTTTTTTTGCCTATGCACACCACCGCACGTCAGTTTTCCCCTTTCTTCGATCTGATGTAAGAGAATCGATTATTATTCACACACGTACGCACACGTATATGCGATCGGACAAATCAGTTTCGATGTGTGGGTTCGGACAAAAGTGAAATATTGGCCAAATATCAGCACTTCGGGAACCGATTTTATCGCAACCGGTCTCATTAAAAAGGGGAAAAAAAATAAAAAATATTGGTGCTGATACATTTAGCGTCCGCGATCTATTGCCTGAGATTAGAGTTAAGACGGGCTGATACACGCCATGCACGTATATCGACGGACACATCAGCACTTCGACGTTGTGTGAGTGCGGTGAAAAATTTTTCATCGATTCTGAAAATGTAAGTGGCCAGATATTAGCATTGCGGGCACCAATTTTATTAAAACAGAGCTCATTGGAAAGGGAAAAAAAATAAAAAATATTGAACCTGACACATTTGGCGTCGGCGACGTTTTGACTGAGATAATTCGAGTTACATTTCGTAGCAGACGAAAAAGGGGCGAGCTTGCTGTAAATAAGAGTAGCGCCAGCGTCTCGGTCGTGAGGCATATTTTTCGTTTAAGTCTTGGCGTCGAGACGCTACCGCGTCTCTTGATATTATTTGTAATATTTTTTGTGCAGAATAGAAGGTCCGGAGTTGTATCACGATTGTTTGACATTGTAAATGTTGGCGGCGTATTTATTTTAATAAAATTCGTTTTTCCGTTGTTTGGGTTAAAGTCACCTATCAGAATTGCATGTCTGAATTGTTTGCATTTTATAAATACCGTATTCTCGACTTCTGAATTGTTGTGGACGTCCTGTCGCCTCGAAACGGTATCGACACATGCAGTGCGTCATTTCTTGATCCTCGGGGCGTTTTCTTTACGCATTTCCGTGCTTGGGTGAAGTTGTACAAGTTATCCCGTTCTGATATTTCTTTTCAAAACATTGCCGTTGTGAGTCACAACTGACCAGTCTCTATAGTAGATATTTGTGTGAGGTGCGTGCTTCGTTTCAACAAAGGCAGTGCAGCAGTGGGTGTTGACGTTGGCATATAATAGTTTAAGGTTAAATGTTGTTTGTCAGCGCGTAGTTATTTCCTCGTAGCGGTTCTGTTGGCGATCGTTCTTCAGCATTGGGTAGGTCAGTTATCTACACTGTAATAAATTTTCTGTTTTCTTATTATTATTTTTATATTTGAGTAATTCTGTTCATCAATTCATTGAATATCTACATGTAAATAAAGTTCACATCCGAGTAACGATAACAGGTCTGATGGGTGTAGCACAAGAATGGCAACCAGTTATTCAGAGCACCTATAAATATATATATATATATATCGAGAACATAACCAGAATCGCACATATAAAAACAATTATTTAGCCGGCACAAAAGTATTCCTATAAGAGCACATCGCACGTTAAATAACATTACCCAAACAATCCAATGACCTTTATATGGAGATTCAATGTAACTTCAAATCATCCATATTACAATTCAAATGAATCCTCGGAAACAAATTATCGTAAACAAACAATCAATTTTGCAATAAAAGAAAGAGAAGGAGCGCAAATTATCTTTCGATCAATTCTCGCGTTAGTAAGAATAATATTATACGCACCAATTTCGATAGAAATAATGAGATACTCTCTCACGCGAAATCATAACATGATACCGATACGGAGAAAGGCCGGCGCTTTATGTCTGTCTCACTCGCCGCCGACGTCTTCGCTTCGACAGATAATGTAATATGGCCGAAATTCTTGTAGAAACTCTTCCGCTCGTTCAAAACAATCGTCGGAAGTTTTTTTAGGAGAGTCCGGTGCGCAAAAATAATAAGATGAAAGCGGATGTCAATCAGTACGGAGATGATGAGCGATCGAAGAAAATTTCACGCTAAGCGTAAGCCCAGCCGACCTGTCGAATGGAATGCGATGACATGTGCTCAATTTTAGATAAATATTCTAGCGTGAATTACATTTTAACTATTAAAATAATTTACCTGTTAGATGTAACTCTCACAGTTTAACTCTTTTATGGCGCTATTCACAAAGTGATATTGCGGATTGCACAGAAGCGGAGAGATATTTTATAGTATAATTTTTTTTTTTGGAGCACGTGTTATACTTTTACGTAAATCACGCTACAACGAGAGTTCACGGGCGACTGGGAAGAGAGGGAGTTCTCACTCACCCGTGTCGCTAACGGTGACGCGGTTACGTGATTGAAGAGTAAGACCTCACGTGAACATGTGAACCTACCCGAGAGATCTCTAACGCACGCGATCGATACATCATCGACGGTCGGTATCGGACCCTGATCGGGGATCTCATTTCTGCGCATACATACATTCCTTATAATATCCCCCTTATTTAACGCATGAATTGCCAATCGGAAATCTTACAATTCGGAGTTAAATAATACTAATTTTAGCACTCACTCGTCACTCACATACTGCAGCTGAAAAGAAAGCAATAATACTAAAATAAAAAAAAAAAAAAAAACAAATACATTAAACAGGGCCATTATATTTTTTTAGGCTACAGCGATTATACACGTTTTTTACGTTTTTTGTGTCTAACGGATCAACGAGCAAAAAGGCGTTCGCCCCAATTACTTTTTCAATTTTATAGGGCCCTTGATACAAATGGAAAAACTTGGAGGTTACTCGATCAAGAGCATTTGATTGGAAAGGTACGCGGAGCAAAACCAGATCTCCCACCTTTAGCTCGACTTTGGAAACACCTCTTTGAGTACGCTTGCGATATTCAAAATGCATTCTGATTCTCGATTCAGCAAGGGCGATTTTCTCGCGGTGCGTTAAGTCATTGATGAGAGGGAATGACAGCAACTCGTCGATCCTCTCCGATAAGCGTGTACCAAAATGCAACTCGTGCGGTGAAAAACCCGTACTGGAATGAACGGTTACGTTAAGAAAAGTCTCGATTCTTTGAATATATTGGGCCCACTTACTGTGTACATCGGAACACAGCGTTCGAAAAAGTCGGCCTAACTCGCGCATCACTCGTTCCGTCGGGTTACTCTGAGGATGCCTTATGGAAGAAAAAATTGCCTGTATTTGGTGATGTTGCAGGCTGGATTGCCATACTGTCGACGTGAATTGTGTGCCATTGTCTGAAAGGATTCGCGAAGGTTTCCCCATGACAGGAATATAGTTTTCGATGATTTTCTTTAGCGCAATACGCGTGTTGGCTTTCTTTATCGGGTACAGTTTGACATATTTTGAATGAGCGTCCAAGACCACAAAAATGTGTTGCACCCCCCCTGTGGACGGCGGCAAGGGACCATAAAAGTCAACAGTCACTAACTCGGATGGTTTGCGAGCATCTACCAGCTGGTATTCACCCTGCATTGCGTAATTCACGCACTTAACCCGTTGGCATAAATCGCAACATAGGACGAATTTCTTAACGTCAGCGCCCATGCGCTTCCAGAAAAAATGTAACTTCAGATACGCTAAAGTTTTTGATACGCCCGGATGACCGAGTTTTACATGAGTGAACTCGATTATTTTGTAGGTGAGAATATTAGGGACAACAACCTGCCAGTATCGGCTTTCACATGCCGATCTAAAAAGGATGTTCTGATGAACCCGATAAAACGGTACTTCTTGTCCTTGAACAACTGACTCAATGATCTTTTTCAAATGCACGTCTTCGCGCTGCCGCTCGCCGATCATCTTAAGATCATCACGAATATTTTGCGGTAATTCATCATAGCGGTATGACAATTTATATAATGTATTGGGTGGAAGCTTATCATCATTAATTCTCATCTCGAGGTCGACCGTGAAATTCGCTATACTTAAGCGATGAGCATTACTCTCGGGTTCAAATTTGCCTTGTGGATTCCGACTAAAGAAGTCCGCCACGATGTTATCGCGGCCAGTGCAAAAGGTAACCCTTATTGTGTATTGCTGTAAATAAATGCTCCAGCGTGCTAATCTCGCAGTATGAAACGGTGTAGTGTTGAGAAATGTGAGAGCCTGATGATCTGTGATCACATGAAAGACCGTTCTAGCTAAATAGATGCGACATTTAGCGATTGAGTAGACGATGGCGAGCAACTCTTTTTCTGTAGTGTTATAATTGATCTCTGCGGCGTTCAAACAACGGCTAACCAAAGACACGATATGGTGTTCTCCTTCCGGGCTTAACTGGTACAAAATTCCACTAATTCCTTTATCCGACGCATCGGTTTGCAAACGGAAAGGCACGTTAGGCATTATGTGTCGTAACATCAGGCTGTCCGCAAATGTATTTTTCAAAGCCAAGAAGGCAACACTATGTGCCTGGGTCCAGGACCATTCGCTCTTACTCTTTAGTAAAGGTCTAAAAGGATCTATTAAATTCGCGTGGCGCACGCTAAACTGGCGATAGTATGCACAGATTCCGATAATCTGTTGTAATTCCTTTCGATTTTTTGGTTCTGCAAAATTACGTATGATTTCAAGTTTATCAGACTTCGGTCGAATCCCATCAATGGACAAGACAAAACCGAGAAACTCGACCTCCCGCCGACACAAGCATGACTTGTCTAACCTGAGTGTGAAATTCAGCGAATCTAACTGTGAGAATATCTGTTCAAGGTGACTTAGATGCTCTTCAAAGGAAGGAGAAGTTATCAAGAGATCGTCTATATAGCAAGTCAGAAATGAGTCAAATTTACTTCCGAGCGCCAAATTCAATGCCCGAATAAATCCGCTACCGGCAGTTTTTAAACCAAAAGGAATTCGGCAAAATTGGTATAACTGCGAGCCATACAAAAAAGCCGTATATGGACGCGATTCCACAGCGAGTGGAATTTGCCAATACCCATATGCCAAATCCGTAGTGGACATGCATTTTGTACCATGATATTTTTGTAAGATTTCACTTATAATGGGTGGAGATTCATTATCGGACTCGATTGCATTGTTAATAAAGCGTGCATCTAAACAAATGCGTACCCGTCCATCTTTCTTTTCAACAATCCGCAAAGGGTTGCAAAATTGACTTTCTGATCTCTCGATAATTCCTGCTGCTAACATATCCGCAATTTCCTTGCCCACTACGTTCCTCAAGGCAAAAGGCACCGGATAACTGCGGCGCACGATCGCTTTCGAATCCTTTAGCCGAATTTTATGTTCGTATAACCCTGCACCCACAGTCTTATATGAAAAAAGTCTCTGATATTTAAGCAGTAACGTTCGAATCGATCCGCGTTGGGTGCGGTTATACTCCTCTAACGCGGCGACCATGGTATCCACATCCTCAAAATAATTCTCGTCTTCCCCATCTTTATACAGGTTACCGGATTGCATCGCCTCAATGAGCTCGAATTCTCTACTATCATGAACGCTTACATACTCCAATTCTTGATCCAATAAAACTTCGTTCTTGTTTTGATAACTGTCCACGGTAACTACAGACGCATATTCAGCCCGAATCCGTTGTTGCATCTCGTCAGGCAACGAGAAAAGCGTGCACACGTCTCTTACGATACTTTGGCTAATAGGTTCAATGATATCTTCTTCCTCGGTGCCACTTTCTAATTTTGACAATGGTTCGATCATAGGCGATCCTCTCAAATGGGAAATACAGCTGCCGGATTGCTGTGAACTATCAGTTTCATAGCATGTTATATCCGAAATTTCAATTGTCTCATTCCGGTAATTTTCATCCCCCATTCCGCTGTTATTGAATGCAATATGATTATGTAATTTATCGACCTTTGACCTTGCCCGTAGTTCGACAGAACCATTATTTTTATCGGATGCAGCGATGACGTTTGAAATTTCGCGGTTACTGACATTTAGCTTTATCGAAGAGTCTCTACCTGAATGTGGCACCGGGTTTCGGGCGGGTGCTTCTTGACCTCGCAAGATTTGAATAAACGTGAATTCATTCTCTTCGGCTACGTTTAAACGCTCCACAGGTTCCTTACCAAATGAAATCAATTCGTTTGGAATCACATGACCATTCACCGTCACGGTGCGACAGGAGAAATTTATGATTGCGCCCGTACGTAACATCCAATCACTCCCTATGATTAGGTTACTGGATAAATGCGGAATGACCAAGAACACGGTAGAAATCTGGATTTTACCCACGGTGATCTCGAGCATGACCTGTTTTCGAACCGGAGTGGGTTTTTCCTTAATAGCGGTAAGCACGACAATATTAGCGACTGGTAAGACAAGGAGTTTTCTGTGCTTTCTCAAATAAGAAAAGAACGTCTCTGATATGCACGTAACCTGACTACCCGTGTCTACTAACGTAGAAATTGGTATATTAAAGAGAAATAAAATGACATGAGGACAGGTAGAGGCTTTCAACACTCCTGACTTCACTTGCTCATTTTGTTTTTTCGTAATGGACGCGGCGAGGTCCTCAAATACATCAAATGGATACCGGCGCATGTGGGACCCGCGTACCATGACACCGAATTTCAGTTTAAAGATTCCGATTGTTTTGAATCATTAGTACTTGAATCAGTCGCACCTGAATTTTCCTCCAGCCTAGAATCATATCCCCCCGCTACATAAACCGGTGGAGGTACCGACACGTCCGGTAACGGATACCATGATGCTGCTTCAACATCTAAACCACGTGCGCGATATGATGGTGTTGGGGTATTACAGGGCTGAATCCGCGAATTATTTTGAAAGCTATTATTATTGTTGCCGCCATGAGTCGGAGAACTATGTGTATAACGTGAGCTTCCACTGCTGTTAAATGACCCGTTGAAACTCGTATTATTATTATTGGACGGTGAACGACGCGATTCTCGATTTCTATTTTCTTCAAATGAAGCATCTAATTGTGCAAGTGCGCGAGCTACGACGTTTGTCTCAGCGTAATCAACCGTAACCAGTGCATCGCGTGCGCGCATAGGCAGCTGCTGAACTACACTATAATTAATTTCATATTGATCTAATTTCGGAGTAAAATATTGTGCTACGCTGGCTTGCCGTAAAAAATACGACTGCAGAGGACCATCTGAAGGATTATGACGACGTGCGGACCACTGGGCCTTTAACCGCACCTGCGTCGGTATCGAGTAGAATTCAGCGAGAAAACCGTCCCTAAACGCTTTGAAATCAGCATAAACTGCAGACTGTGCTCTATACCAATCGCGCGCCCGTCCCTCGAGAAGCGTCTCCAATACTAAAAGTTTGCAATCCTCCGGTACTTTCTTCACCTAGGAAATATTTTTCGACGTTTTCAATAAATTCATTTGGATTTGCCAACAAATCGTTTCCAAAACGTGGTGGTTTGATAGAAATATTCATTGAGTTGATTCCACGTACAAGCCCGTTTAACATATTAGAATTACTATTGCCTTCTTCACTTACACGAGAGTTACTTCTCAGCTGCTCGTTCTCCTCACGCAGTCGGAGGATCTCCATAGCTTGTCGCTCCTGCGTCTCTCGCATCTCATTCAATTCCGCACTCATTCTTTGGCGCACTGCTTCCCAATCTGCTCGTTGTCTAGCAACGCGCTCTCGTTCAACTCGTAACGCCTCATTTCCCACTCCCGTCGGGGCAACCGGATCTGCAGTTTGTGCATTATTTTGATTAGTCGCCATGCTCAATACAAGAGGGGTATCGTTTTCGACGTTCCCACCCTTTCGGTTATTCATGCGGTTCGCTCGTGAGCGAGTTTGCATGTAGGCAATTTAAATCTACCTATCACTAATACACAATAGCTATATATATATTAATTAATTCAGAAAAATCTACTCACTAAACCGTCTATTCTTAGCCCATAAACATATACCATGAATCGTGAAACACAATAAGAATATCTTTGCCTCCCAGCGGATCTGCCTTCATACCACTGTCCACTCAAATGATATATAACCGGTTGTCAATTACTCGTGCCCCACGTTGGGCGCCAATTGTAATAAATTTTCTGTTTTCTTATTATTATTTTTATATTTGAGTAATTCTGTTCATCAATTCATTGAATATCTACATGTAAATAAAGTTCACATCCGAGTAACGATAACAGGTCTGATGGGTGTAGCACAAGAATGGCAACCAGTTATTCAGAGCACCTATAAATATATATATATATCGAGAACATAACCAGAATCGCACATATAAAAACAATTATTTAGCCGGCACAAAAGTATTCCTATAAGAGCACATCGCACGTTAAATAACATTACCCAAACAATCCAATGACCTTTATATGGAGATTCAATGTAACTTCAAATCATCCATATTACAATTCAAATGAATCCTCGGAAACAAATTATCGTAAACAAACAATCAATTTTGCAATAAAAGAAAGAGAAGGAGCGCAAATTATCTTTCGATCAATTCTCGCGTTAGTAAGAATAATATTATACGCACCAATTTCGATAGAAATAATGAGATACTCTCTCACGCGAAATCATAACATGATACCGATACGGAGAAAGGCCGGCGCTTTATGTCTGTCTCACTCGCCGCCGACGTCTTCGCTTCGACAGATAATGTAATATGGCCGAAATTCTTGTAGAAACTCTTCCGCTCGTTCAAAACAATCGTCGGAAGTTTTTTTAGGAGAGTCCGGTGCGCAAAAATAATAAGATGAAAGCGGATGTCAATCAGTACGGAGATGATGAGCGATCGAAGAAAATTTCACGCTAAGCGTAAGCCCAGCCGACCTGTCGAATGGAATGCGATGACATGTGCTCAATTTTAGATAAATATTCTAGCGTGAATTACATTTTAACTATTAAAATAATTTACCTGTTAGATGTAACTCTCACAGTTTAACTCTTTTATGGCGCTATTCACAAAGTGATATTGCGGATTGCACAGAAGCGGAGAGATATTTTATAGTATAATTTTTTTTTTTGGAGCACGTGTTATACTTTTACGTAAATCACGCTACAACGAGAGTTCACGGGCGACTGGGAAGAGAGGGAGTTCTCACTCACCCGTGTCGCTAACGGTGACGCGGTTACGTGATTGAAGAGTAAGACCTCACGTGAACATGTGAACCTACATACATCATCGACGGTCGGTATCGGACCCTGATCGGGGATCTCATTTCTGCGCATACATACATTCCTTATAACACATAGATCCAATTCCCTGGGAATGCAACGTTCGTGTCAATGTTAATCTCTTTAACGAATCTCTTTTTCAGTTTTTGTAACAGTTCGTCTCTGTTGTTGTTTTCAGGCTTGTTGATTTTTCGGATGTATGTGTTAATGATAAAGTCGTGTGCGGTTAAGGGCTCGTGAATGCGAGTGTTTTTCGTGATAGCTGAGTTGACTTTTCTGGTTTTTTTTTTGAGCGGTTTTATCAGTGTGTTTGGGCTTCCTTCGATTGGTTTTTTCGGGTGCATTGGACACTTTCCGGACCATGCCACGTGGTCGGTGGTGTTGCACTTGGTGCATTTGATCGGTAAATTCGTTGGGTATCTATCAGTCCAATGTTCGCCGTTGCATTTATTGCATAGTAGGTTATTTGGACAGTTTTCGGTAGTGTGCGTGAATTCAGAACATTTGGAGCACGCTTTCGGGGTAGGTGGAGATGGAGAACTTGGTGATGCGTAGAAGTGCTTGCTCCGTGTATATTCCTGCCTTCATTAGTTTGTGAAAAGCTTCCGCGCTCCCTGCAATTACACGTATCAGTGTGGTTGGTCTTGATGTGGTTCGCCAGATAATCCATGTACAATAGCGGTGAGGGATATTACTGTCGTTGAGCGCCAGGGTTTAATGAATGGGCAACGAATGGATTTGTTATTCACAAAAACTGGCACTCCGATTTTTAAACATTATTCTTTACTGTGTAGTGATAATGAAATATAGAAAATACTGTAATACTTGTCGATATATGCCGAAACTACATCTATGTAATATATTCGAATTAGAGATTATCACTTCTAAAATATCGAATAAAGCTTCGTCTTAGAGATATACAATATGGTGTCGCAAAATACATCGGCCATTTTGATTTTCGCTGTTGTCGTTCCAGACTTTAGTTTATATAGACATAAAATAAATATATGTAATTTTCTTTGAGAAAAAAGGCGCTCAAAGCGTTTAAAATTGTCGACTTGTGTCAATATCAGTATTCAAAATCTATAAATCGTGACGCTTCTAATTTTGCAGTGTTATACAAACGTAGATTTAGAGGTGGCTCAAGAGGCGTAAAACGTTATCCCGCACCAAATTTCGCAAACTTCGATAAGTTTCCATCATTAAAAATACTTCCTTTCTTAATGTAAGATTTTCATAGATTTTATAGATATTTGCGATTAAAGAATGCATGCAAAAATTGTAGAGGCGAGCCTTGCTCGAATATGAGTAGTATCTATCCCTCAACTATATTCCTCTTTTTCCATAATTCTACACCTCTGGGTTCAAGTTACCGAAGACGTCTTTGAAACAATCTAACTTTCAGATACCTTGATGGATTTTTATTTTCTTGTTGTTAAAAAAGATTTTGATACGAATTGATTAAGTTATGTTCACGTACCTGAACAAACTTCAATTTTAAAAAGTGGAACATTTCTTTTCTATAATAATAATATCATGGTAATATGAAATACAGACAAAAGACAAAAGAAAGTATACTTTCACAAAGAAAATATGAACTTTATTTCAATAAAAAAGTATAATTATTTGTGCCAGAAAGTATAATTCGACGGGTGAAGTTGACGTTCAAAAATGGGTGGATTTTTATTTTAAATAACAGAATTATCTATAAAGTATTTTATTTTATGGATTCTGAAGACCCCGAATTACCCTATTTATTTATTATTCTAGTAAACAGAACGAATCAGATCAAAACATGTATATCAGGTATCCTTGGCCAATACAGTAAACCAGGCCGCTTCCGATTTGTTCCAATATCTTTGTTATTGTATCTGTTTAAGAAAACTCTCTTTAAGAAAAAAAAAATGGTTAAAACATTTTCAGAAAAAATTCCATGGAATCGAGTATGAGATAACAATATTTTTAAGCCTATGCAGAAAGTGAGCAGGTAATTTTTTATCAGTTCAACATTTTTCTTCCGTATGTTCTCGAGCTCTCGAGCTAAAATATTACAAATAAATGTATTAACACTACGCCAATAAGTTTGTCCAATTGTCAATCCAAGATGTCCAAGCACCGAAAGAGCACCGAAAATTTGAGCGTTGGAGCCGTAAAACTGCCGTGCTTTTTCGGTGACTCCTGCATAAAAAAACACTGAAAAATCATTTACTGTATTTTTCAAAGTGCAGTGTCTTCCCTGGCAGGTCGACGGACCACAAAAAAATTATTGGCTGTATTTGCATTTAACTGAACATGACTGTTTTTTGATCTTCTATTTTCATATTCGAACTTATTCGATAGTTTGGTACATTTGATTGCAGATAAAGATTATACATTTTTATGTCATCGCTGCGACTCGAACCTGGAACCCTGCGGACATAAACCTGCGCTTAAGACTACTCGGCTATTCACAACGTTCAAAGCATCTATTTTCATTGTCTATTTTAAGTATAAGGAAAGTCTGAATATGTTATGACTTTGTGCATTTGCATAAATACGTCTAAAATTATTTAAATAAATACCTCGAAAGGTCGATCGTTTAATCAGTGCGATGTATGTATTTTATACATACGTCAAGATGGGAATATGCAGAATCATGGGGAGTCAGTATGTAACAATTAAAACAATTCTCGCGAAAATAATCTGAACGTGTTTATATTTTAATAATTTTAGATGCAATCATATAAATGTCTAAAATGTTTTCAAATTTAGATTTTTCTTATACTTCAAATAGACACTCAAAATAAGTTCTTACAATGAGGTCAATAGCCGAGTGGTCTAAGGCGCAGATTTACCTTCACAAGTTCGAATCCCACCGATGACATAACAAATTTTAATCAGTTTCCGGAATCAAATACACGTACCAAAATGACACATAAATTCGATGATGAAATTAAAAGACCAAAATAAAGACTTTTTGTTAATTGCAAAACAGTCATTTATCGATGCTTTTTCGGGGCTTTCGACCAAAATACCGGTGTTTTTAATATTCGAAAAGCACTCAGTGCTCACTGGTGCTTTTTCGGTGGCTGATCTTTGTTATTTCTGTGTTTTTTTCGGTGGACAAATCAGCTACGGTTATAAGAAGCGTATGGAAGTATCCACGAAATTGGGAGTATCTCCGGTTTTTTTGCCACTCAAATGATCAAAGTCGTAAATTAACATTAAAGCTAATTGTGATTAAAGTACTACCACGTGAAAAAAATGTTACCAAGTTTCCTATTCCAACGTTTTTCCACCGGTTTCCGGAAAACTGTGTATTTTTATTTATTCTTTAAACGATATAGTCACTGCAGGAGATAAGTCAATCCCTAGAAAAAAAAAGATTTTTACAATAATTAAAGAACTATTGTGTTCACCATCGAAACCCTTTGCTAAAAATTCGATTTTAACTTAACAAACGTAAAAAACAAAATATGAATAATGACAAGCCCTTTTGGCGTAAATATACCAACAAAAGAAATCTATATTTAAAGATTGTCTTTTATGGACTAAAAGAAATTTACATCATTAATCAACAAAAAATAATGAAAACCCATAAGCTTCAATTTTTGTTTATATCGCTACGATTTTACGGTTGTCAAGATATCGATAAAAAAATCTGGAAACAACATTTTTTCACAAACGTAAGGGTTTGGCCATGAAACTTTCCGCGTTATTTTACGACTTTAAAAATATTAGTGGCGTAAACATCCTGGAATGTTTCATGTGAAACCCTGGGAGATGTAAAATTCAAACAGTCATGTTCTGTTAATGGGTTTGTTTTGTAACTTGGACACAAATTTCGATTGTTCACAGTTACCGCCATATGAAATGCGTGATTTTTAAATTATTATTTAATACTTGGATTCATCGTATTTAAAAACAGCATGTTAATGCTGTTTTTAATATTCATATGAATCGCAAACTGGTAAATCAAATTTTTTTAATATGCTCATAGACATGATACACATTGGTGGCACATCTTTTTACCATTCGATTACATATAGTGAAGGGCTTAAAGCAATGCATAAATGCGCAATAACTGGAGTCTCGGACACGTATTCTATCGAATAGAAACTTGTTAAATATTCGTTGAAGTTATTCAGGTTAATATTAGTCTTCGCCCGAAATTTGAGGCGTGCATTCCAACTTCTGAGCTGTAGTGTCACTTGTTCGGATGATGTATGTATTAGTATATGAGATGAGACATCCAAATATAATTTAAATCGCAGGGAACGTACAAGCAACGCGGTAGTAAACGAGCATTACTTTACGAGGAGTGGGGTGCCACCAGTAAATGGTTAAAACTACAGCCCTTGGACACGATACAAGAATACTTGGGCGTCAATTTTGCCATATATTTTGCTTGGCTCGGGTTTTACACATATATGCTCATCCCCGCTAGTATAGCCGGAATCCTGTGCTTTATGTATGGTACGTATTATAAAAAAGTTTTTAACCATTCCCACTTAGATATGTACTGTAAGTATCAGCTTGTTTATGATTATATCTGGCCATGTATGAGTAAATATTATCAAGAACATGCTTTCTTTCTTGAAATACCCGTCACGGGAAACGTTTAAGTTTTTTTTTTTTTACGAAATAGGTGTAATAAGAAACTTATCAAAAACATGTAAAAAATGTGCGTTTTAATCTTATGAAGATTTCTTTTAATCTTACAAAATATTTTTTTGGAAAGGAGTCATCTTCAGCAAATGGGCCCCCCCAAGGCTTGATTTTTCTAAGTTCCCCATGACTCAAGGCTTCCCTCATAGGGCCTGGTTTTTCTAAGCCCGCCATGAGTCACCCGTCCCCATCTAAACAATAGACCAAATTTACAAAATTGACAAAACTCCGAAAGAGAAATTTAAAATTATTATGACACAGGGGTTGATGTACTAAGAACGTTGGTGGCGGAACGCCCCTAGTGATTATATTTCTATATCATAAAAATATCGCACCGCCGCCGTATAGGACGATCGAGCTGGCCAGGGTCAAAGGACACACCAACTGTCTTGATTTTTCTAGGGCCGCCTTCCGGAGCGTGATATTTCTAAGTCTCCATATGGATCTCCTTCCAAGGGCTTGGCTTGTCAATGTCCCCATGAGACACCCCCCCCCCCCCCCCCCCCTCTAAAGAATAGAATAAATTTACAAAATTTGCTATTATCGTGGCGCGGCTAGCGTACAGGGGGGCAAAGCCCTCCTAGTGTATAATAATTTTTCCCGAGATGTAAATATACATTACATTAATTTATTTTTCCGTAGGGTGGATGACACTGAACTCGAACACACTAGGCAAAGACGCATGCAGCCCGTGGGCTGAGACAGTGATAATGTGTCCTCAGTGTGACAAAACTTGTGACTACTGGCGATTGAACGAGACATGTACTATATCAACAGTCACACGTTTGTTTGACAATCCAGCCTCAACGGTATTCGCGGTATTCATGTCGTTTTGGTCGATATTGTATCTCGAAATGTGGCGTCGTTATTGCGAAGAATTGTGCTATCACTGGGGTCTCGTAAGTTGGGATCTAACGGCGGAGCATCCGAGGCCGCAGTATCTCGCGCTCCTCGCGAAATCGAAAAAGATAATCAAAGTAAAGGAAACGGTGAACGCAGTGACCCGACAAAAAGAGCCTCAAGTTAGTTTCTGGAAGGTTCGCGTACCCGCAACATGTCTTAGTTTTTCCGTTGTTCTTCTTCTGGCATCGGTAGCTATTGCTGCGGTATTCGCAGTCGTGTTTTATCGCATGTCCATGATTACTTCAAACAAAATTTTCGGCCGCGAACTCGACTCGACTAATTACAAGACTTTTGCATTACCCAGTATCGCCGCGGCGATAAATCTCGCTTGTATTCTCGTACTTAATTACGTCTACGACTGGGTCGCGGTTTACTTAACGGAATTGGAAATGTTACGAACTCAAGCGGAATTCGACGACAGTCTTACGTTGAAAATATATTTATTTCAATTCGTTAATTATTATGCTTCCATATTTTACGTAGCTTTTCTCAAAGGCAAATTTGTCGGTTATCCAAAGAAATATAACACAATATTTAAGTATAGACAGGAGGAGTGTTCACCTGGTGGATGTCTTATGGAACTTTGCATTCAGCTAGCGATTATTATGGTAGGGAAACAGGCTCTAAGCACCGCAATGGAAATGGTGTTACCGGTACTTTATAAGTGGTGGGCTTTGTTTCGAATTCACACCGGTCTCAAACAAAAAGACCCTATTGCACCACGCAGCCAATGGATACGTGATTTGAAGCTTCTCGATTGGGGTGCAAGAGGATTATACGACGAATATCTAGAGATGGTTGTACAATTTGGATTCATTACGCTATTCGTCGTTGCCTTTCCACTTGCGCCACTCTTCGCACTGGCTAATAATGTCCTCGAGATGCGTTTGGATGCTACCAAGTTCTTACGGCACTACCGACGCCCAGTGCCGCGGCGAGCTCGGGACATCGGGGTATGGAAGCAGATTTTGGAAGCCTTGGCACGGATATCTGTCACGACTAACGTAAGTTTCGTTAATTGACGATTTACAATTGAAAAAATTAAGTTCTTTTTATATGTATTCTAGTTATTAAATAACAAAATCGTTTACACTAGAATAGGTTTAACAATAAAACTATACACTAGGGCATGTTGATATTTTTTATTTTACTTTTTCTAACATACACTTTATTTGTCTAATCATCTTTTTCTTTAATTGTTTTTATGACAATCACACAAGCACTTCATTGACAGAAAAACCTTTTTTATAAGCAAATAAATATGAGTCCACAACGGCCAAACGGTATTTCACATTTCAATTATTTATTTCACGCTTTTTCACGATTACATTGTTTATTTTTCACTTTTTACATTTCTCATTGCACAATTAACTATTTTATGATGTAAAGAAAAAATCTAAACACTTGGGGTTCCTAGGGGTTTGTAGGACGTGCCCCCTCCCCCCCCCCCCCCCCCCCAATAATAAGTTGATAGGGGTTGTAGGACGCCCACATCAACTTATTATGAGGCGCTTAAATCCGGTGGGTGTACGAGCCCACACCAGATTCAGCAGTTAAAACTGTTGTTCTGAATCTGTTCCATTAGTTGAATAATCATGACTATTGAGATAATTGTTTGTACACAAAAGTCTTACCAATTTCATCGCGTTGCGGCCCAAAATGAACTTTTAGCAATTCCCAACGACTAATGCGGAAGAAAGCCACGTACAGTTAACCATGATTGAAATCATCTCTATCCAAAACAACACTTATCTTTTCAAAAAAAGAACATGTTCTCTCCAGTTTTGTTATTGGATAGAATCTCACATTGCATAACCATGTTGCTCAACTCTAAAACCAGCAATCTCGTACCGTTGAACGAACCTTCACCGATGTTTAAGTTCCGGATAAGCATGATAATATACCGAGAGAAATCGTTTGATTGATTCAAGGAAAAGAGCCCCACTGAATTTTTTTTATTGATTCCAATGAAATGGTATTGTGATGTAGGAGATTTTTAATTCGTTGAACGGGTACCGCCGTCTTCCCTTTTATGTTGCTTTAGCCGTGTATGAAAAATGATTTGGATGTACTTCGGCGAATGACGGTCATTCGCAGAAGCACATCCAATTCGTATAGCCGTCTTCGCTTACAAACGCGGTAGACGCCGAAAAGACGCGGTAGACATGGAATTGACTTTTGAAAAGACTTTTATTTAGAATACAAACGGGTAGCGTAACAGCGTCGCGGAGTATTTAGAAATTACTGACTAACTGGAGGAATGAGCAGGAGGTATTTATAAAGGAGAATCCACGGACAAGTGATGGTGGTAGGGAGCAGATTTGGGAAAAGTTCAAAATAGTCGATGACGCAAGATGTGAAATTCCAGGAGGAAACAATAGGCGATTGTAGTTATCGGGAGGAGATGCTGGTGACGGTGACGAGGAAATCGTAATCTAATGAACTTGGGAAAGCGGACAGTCAACATTAAGGGTCGTGGGTCAGAGTTACTCACGGGCGTATGATTCAATGAGTGGCTAAGGCGATCAGGATGACTGAAGATAACGGTGGAATGTTACGGAAAGTTTGAGGAGATAGAAAAATATTGAGTGGATTTTCGTTACAGTATCTTTGAATTTCAAAGAAAACATTTCATTGATTTCAATGAAACATTTCACTGATAGCCAAAATCAAGGATATGTTTTCATTGATACAATGAAAAGATTTTCTTCAAAAATTCTATCGCGTCTTACTAAATAAACTAACAAATCTTGGAAAGAGTCTCCCGAGTTTCAGAAAGAGTAACGGATACGATCCGGAACAGTACTTTTTCTCAAACTATCATTAAGACTTAAGAATTTTGGTCATAGTCTGAGAAAAAGTACTGCTCCGGATCGTATCCGTTACTTTTTCTGAGACTCTTTCCGAGATATGAAAGACTCTTTCCGAGATAGTTGTTTTCTGCGCGGGTAAACTAAAACTAAACATTCGATCGATCAAAATGAAATTTGGTACGTAAGTGAAGAAGTTATCCCTCTTTGAATTTTATGATTTCTTACTAAATATATGCAGCCATTCAAATTTGATGTAATGTTGATTTTTTTTTTTAAAGAGTGTGATCGTTCTAACTTTCGTAATAGTTCGACGATTTAGCTAAACCGTTCTTCATAACTGAAAATACGTTCACTTGTTTGATATTGAATTTCGATAAGATTGGTAAAATGATTTGTATTTTATGGAGTTTTGAAATTTTCGTAATTTTTTTTAAATTGCTGTAACTTGAGAACGATTCAAACAGCTGATTCAAAATTTTGCATAAAACTTTAACAGAGTGTGTTGTTATTTGATACTGTATTTGGTGAGCATCAAACAAAGAGTTCATTATACAGAGAATTTTTTATTTTTTTTTTACATAGCTTCCTCTGAGGAAGCTATAATTGATCAATATAATTCCTCGCAGAGGCAGTTTTGTAAAAGTAATGAGCACGCACTGTGCAAAGTTTTACTTTACATCCTTTTTTGTAAATGTATGTATAATTCTTTTGCTAATAATGACACCTTGTTATTATGATAATATATCATTCTGAAGATGTCTCGGATGAGTATCGAAACGTAAATAAGGAGAATAACATTATCAATTCCTTTTACATGCTTAATGCTAATGAAACTATTATTGTAGTGTTCGTATTCAAGATGTTGAAGTCCTGCTCATGCCTACCGATACAAATGTCAACATTATTAAATTACCTTGCACATTATTGCTTAATAATGTGCAAGGTAATTTTTGCAATTGGTTAAGGGGGGGAGCCAGGTTAAAAATGTAAAAAAATCGATTTTTTTTCCATTCCTATAAAAATATTCATTTCCATGTAATCTATGAGTTCGTAAAGTCATAAGCCGGAATTCGCAAAAATTGCCAAGTTCTATAGTACCATTCATATTTTACTTTTTAACAAGTCGAAAAAAATTATCAGAATATTTTATTTGAATTTGAAATTATTTTATTTATTTATTGTTTTTATATACTGACATTATGGTCAATTTTTTGTTGACCCGAAATAATTAAGCGTGTTGAAAAAAAAAGCTTACCGACTTGGGAATATACGCGCAAGCGCAATCGCGATTTGTTGTAGACGCGCCGTGATGTTATATACTGCCGCGAAAAGTGACTTCTGCGACACTCGAGTGCATAACCTTGAATTGATGTTTATATTTTTCGTTCATATTATGTTATTGACTTAGTACCGTTGTCCATTTAGTGTTTTTATTTCAATCAATAGTGTTCAAAACAGAATCAACAATCATCCGAAGTGATCAGTTATGTATTATTTGTTATAAAGTGGTGATTTAATGTTTGAGCAGCACATTTGTAAATGTATCAAGACTGGTCAGTAATGTTGACAATAAAAATGATCATCTTACAATTATTCCCAGGTTTAAAAAAATTATGCATTTATTTACTTATTTATATGTACAAATAAAAACATTTATTGATAAAATAATGACTAATATTTTGTAATCTGACTTGCAAATAATATTTTTATTTTGTTCATTGAAGGTACTAAAATACCCCAAACGCGAAAGCAGCACATTAACATTTTTTCGAGTGATAAACTTTAGATGCCATTTGCTGAAACTTGGTTGTGAACCTATTCTGCGTGTGATTCAGACCGAACTGCTAGGCAGATTGGAATAGTTGAGATCTCATTTTCTTCTTCATGAAAAGATACACCGGCTAAGCCGAGCAAATGTTGATAAAAGGTAATATTTTTTAAGTGATATAATTATTACCAAATAAGTTTTATACTACTTTCTAAATCTGTGATTAACTTTGCTTTCACAATGAAAAAAAAATAGTTTGCTCTGCTTAGCTGGTGTATCTTATGAAGTAGAAGATGAGACGCTAACCAGCCCAATCTGCCTAGCAGTTTGGTTTGAATCATGCGCAGAGTGGAAAACCAAAAAACTTTGTTTAAGACAATATTTAAAGGCATACACAAGTCACACTACAGTCAAAAATCCTTTCATTGAGTACTAACAATATAGTTTGCTGGCTATTTTTTTATGCAATAAGATTTGCATGATATTGAATTTACAAATTCAATTTTTTTTACCTGACTCCCCTTAAATAAATTTATCGGTTCTATTATTCACACTCTTTGTTTATCGACATCACAAAAGAGATGACAAAATTCTGTGGATAAATTTTTTTAAAACCTGCCTACTTGACATTTATACTTAAAAAACAACAAAAAAGAAGTACGGCAGAAGTTCAAAATAATAGTTGAACATTTAACTAATATTTTTAATACTCTGACTCAGTAAAATGTTCGATTGTTTAGTTTTTCTCGCATTATTGAACATTTAATAATTGTTGTAATTAAGAGAATCGATGGCACGCAAGAGATGTGAGTATATCAGCACACTGTTCTTCGGTGGCCAAGTATATAACATTGAAAGGTCCATGTCAATTTTTCAAACTCAGTTTTGAAAAACTGACATTTTTCTCTGATTTAGTGATAGCGTACATCGATATGCTAGCTTCGTTTATAAAATTCTGGGTTTTTCAGCTATTTAATTGCGCTCTGATGTAATGTAGGTTTGTCGTGAGGCTGTGTCGTTATTTCTTTGCTCAGTTGTTCTAACCAGATTAATTATCTTATTGCCTGTGCGGCATTGATAAATTGTGCCTCAGTTGTGGAAAATGCTTCCGTATTTTTTCGCTGTGAACCAGATGATTGTGCTACAATCTAGCATGCCACAATAGCCTATTATTGATCTTCTTGGTTCGATATTTCCTGCATAATAGACGTCGCTGTATCCAACCAGACTCAAATTTCAGTTTCTTTTGCAATTCAAACCATAGTTGACAGTATTGATGTTAAGCTTCGTCGTATCGACCTAATTTTTTAATAGATGGAATTTTTGACACACGTACTCGGGGTCTGAGATATCGGTGTCGAAGATTCTGATGTTATCGACATTCTTATACAGAAAAGTTTCAAACATATTTCGAATCCCTGATTTTTATTTAGTTCGCTCTAATTGCTCCATCAATTCTTAATGAACTGCGGCAAACTCACCAAATTGATGGGAAATAATCCATGGGACTGCGAGATCTATGCACTCGAGAGCATAGGGCATTACTGCACAAAATATCGGCGACGTCTCGAGGCAGACTGATTATTACACGTAATTCTCGATAGCGAAACATTATGATTATTTCCGAAATCCGAAATTACTCGATCTGATAGCTACTGCCCTCTGACTCGAGCCACCTCCGAACTCTAAAGGGAACGAATACACGTAAATCGGTAGAATTTAACTGGGAGATCCTCCACGATCGTTTCTCTAGTGCATCGGGCGAGAACAGAGCATACACAACACAATGACATATCGAAGGGATTCCTCCCTTGATTGCAACGCAAACTCTACTTTTGCTCGTTCTCCAACCCTCTACATCTCCTCTGAGGGCGCCGGTATTTCAGCCGTACTATTGCCGATTTCTTGGAGGAGTCTCGTCGGGTGCTCTCCACTGTCGGGCAACTCGTTTCGTCGAGACTTTCTCCTCTCGACAGATTTGAGCACTCCGACCTTAACTTAATCTCAAGACCTAAACGATACAAATTTATGTTCAGCTATACGGTAACTTAAAGGAAGGGTGACTCGAGGGAGTCATTTAACGAGAACTACAACAAATGCACGACGATATATATTGTGACCGTGAATTTGAAAAAATCACGTCACAAGATATGTTCTTGAAGTTGCCCGATTAGAAACGCTGTCTTGATATCAAATTGCTGAATTTTCAATACTCTTGATGCTGCCAATGCCAGAATAATTAGAATTGAATCGAACTTAACAACTGGAGTAAAGGTCTCTTCATAGACGATCCCATACTTCTGCGTATACCCTTTCGCAACCAGCCTGACTTTAAATCGTCCTATATCTCCATTCGCCATTCTGTTTATTTTGTAAACCCAATGATTTTCTATAGCTTTTTGCTGATCCAAGGCAGGCATAAGTGCCCATGTACTATTTTTCATTAAAGAAGTCATTTCTTCATCCATAGCGATTTTCCACTTCGCCGAATCCTTGCACGTAGTTGCTTCCTCGTAACTTCTTCGCTTCTGGACTTCTGCGACAAAAAGATTGTCTATAAAACCCAAATATCGATTAGGCTTTCTAATGGTCGCTCTATCTCTTAGTACTCATCCTTATTCTTGTACTGCTTCTACTATCGGAGGATTTTCCAAAGCACCTTTAGGATTCTCTCTTTGGTCATCTTCTTCGACCACGATTTATCTTGGATCATCGAGTGATCTCGCTCATTTCCATCTTTGTCCTTTCCCAGTTAAATTTCATTTCCTTCTGGATCCGTCTTGGTAAAGTCGGCTAGATATTCTTGATTATGTACGTTTCGCTTCACGGATTCATCTCTGTAATTCGTGTATTTATTGAAGATTACATCTCGAAAGACCTCGATCTTATTTTGAGAAGGCAACTAAATCCTGAAACCCTTGACGTTATCACTGTAGCCAATACAAATTCCTTTTCTTGCTTTCCTGTCTATTTCTGCCGCTTCTGCCTCGGAACATGTGCGTACGCTTCAGTTCCGAAAGGAACAAGTTTTTCGAGTTTTGAACCTCTTGCCAAACCATATTCATATGGAGTTTTTCCTAGTACACTGCTGTATTTGTATTTGTAATTGCTGTATTTGTAGCCTCTGCCCAGAGCATCTTCGGTAGGTTCTTGGCCTATAGCATCGATCGAGTCAGTACCATAATAGTTCTATTCTCCCTCTCGGGGTGGATCCATTTTGCTCGTGTACTCAAACAGAGAGCTCTACAACTCTCTAATGGTGAATCCCGTAACTGCGAGTGATTCCTTCTACTCGTTGGTTGATGTATTCCAAACCATTGTCGGTTCTCAATGTCTTGACCATTATTATTAGTCCGCATAGTTTTAAAGAAGTCCTCAAAACATTACGCAACATAAATCTTACGATTCACGACATAGATTATCCTGTAGTGCGAGAAGTCATCTTTAAAAAGTACGTAATATTTTGACTCTTTTATCGACGATTATTTCATAGGACCGCATATATCTGCATGAATAAGTTCTCCTGGTGCTGAGATATTTGGTTTATTCCGGTCTGATTTTGGAAAAGGAAGTCAGCGTGTCTTGCTATATGCACATCCTTCGCAAAAGAATTGTTCATCATTTAGAACTCCGATACCTTATGCATTCAAGTAATCTTTCATATAGATCATATTTCGATAAAAATATGAAGTTCTAGTGCCATGTCTAAAAATCACTTCCTATTGCTATATTCGTCGGTACATCTCTGTTATTTTTCGCCGTCTGTTCCAACATCTTGAATTTCATTAGACACAGGTTGTTTCCGTTATATATTACCGTTATGTATTTTTCCTAATTTTCTCTATTTTTTCTACTTTTAATTTTTTCAAAAGGCTGAAAAAAGATTATATTTGCGCAGAAAGGTTTTTCAGAATTTTTTCAAATTTTAAAATGATGTCTTTTGATAATATGTTTAAACAAATCGTAGATAATAAAAAATGTAAAGCAAAAAAAAAACAAAAAGGTAGTGCTTTTTCGAGTTATGTCAATCATATAACAAATTGCGAATCCAATCCGAAGGGTCAAGGGTCGGACCCAAGTCGAAACCAGGTGGAATGCCTCCTCTATGTTCATCTTACACACTCGTGGCACATATTTTCAATACGCGAATATCCGTTTTATATAGTGATGGCTTTGAGTATTACGAAGTTAAAGAATACAGGGCAAAGCCGGTCGTTACCAATTACATCAGCATTCCATGAAGCCATCAATTTCATGTGCCAAAGAATGCTTAAAATGACACATTTTTTTTGTCCAAATAAGTTTTTCATTCATGTCTGGAGCTGCACGGTGGCAAAAATAATTCCCGCGAGAGCGGTGAGTTCTAAAATGATATTACGTACTGCTTCTTATCACGCTCAAAGTTTGCAAATGTCAGGCATTTGTATTAAAGAACAAATAAATCGATGAGGACAAGGATCCCAAAAAAAAAAGACCTTAAAAATCCCAGCTTGGGACATTTTGATCACCTTTGAGACTGTACTAAATGTTATCCTTGAACTCGCCACTCTTGTATGAATCATATTTTGTCTTAATGAATGAGATATAAATATAAATGCGTAACTTATTCGGACAAAAAGGTGTATTTTTAAAACCATCGTAATTGTGCAACGTGCATGCTGACACATGACTAGAATATTAGAATTATACTATTGCATTCAGTATAACAGAAACGACAATAGGTTTCATTATTTTAAGGTATTAAATACTTACTAAACATGTAACTTAATCTTATAATTTTTTTCATTTTCAGGCATTTATCATAGCTTTCTCATCAAACCTGATACCTCGTTTGGTGTATATGGCTGTCTACAGTCCGGACAAAACTGACGCTGGATTTCTGGATCAGAGTCTCGCATATTTCGATACAGCGGACGAAACGTTTAGGAATAATACAGCACCGCTCGTTACGTTGTTTCCGAACGTAGCAATGTGCAGATATGCCGAATACAGAAATCCACCGGATCATCCAACACTGCCTTACAAAAGACCAACTATGTATTGGCATATATTCGCAGCAAGATTGGCCTTTGTCGTTATTTTCCAAAATGTTGTTGGCCTCGTGACGATGACAGTTCAATGGTGCTTATCCGGAGTACCCCGAAAGTTAAGGGACCGTGTAAAGCGTGAAGCATATCTTACAGAAGAAATAATCATCAAACGTGAAGCTGAAAGAGCACGTGAAAGATCCCGTTCGGGAAGCCGTTTTGCTAATACGGTTGGGGATCATTTGCTTAAACGAAATAATGTTTCCATAAACGAAGAAACAACTCTATAAACTTTTTTACTCGAGCTCGAGTTCCTAAAACTGCCGTGAAAAAAAGAAGTAGAATCTTCAATGGCTTCGCAGCCTTGCAGATATTTAAGGAGAATTCCATACTAACAGGTCAATGCTCAAACCATTCACCCTTCGGATTTCGTTAATTCTTATTATTACTAGTTTAATGTGAGATAATCGAAGACATGTAATAATCCAGGTATAGTCGATAGAACATTTTTATACAAAATACTGGATTTTTGAGATTAAAGAAAATGTATTATGCTGTCGCCTTAATTAACAAAATAAATATAAAATTAGGGTTTGTCGGGACAAAATATGAAAAAAATTGGAACCTCCTCGAGAGCACTCGTCTAAAAATGACATAAAAAAGAACTCACGAAAGACCTCATGTTTATTAATTAATGTACCTATTGTATTAACTATACAATTTATGTGGAAATTCATTAATTACAACTGACATTTTGTACATTTACTTTTACAAAATAAATTATACGATACTTATTGAGTTTACAAGAAAATGGTGTGTCTTCGAAATTACTATCTCTGACGTAAAAAAACTTGAGACGTACATTTACATAAGCAACTTCACTTATTTTTCTCAGAACATATCATGACGATAATGAGTATGACGTGCAACATGCTCGGCTACGAAAATGAAAAGTTACTGATTTTCACAATCCCCTTAAATTTAAGGAGCAGAGAAAGCTGTTACTTTTTTATTGGGTTACACAAAAATTACAACGCTACACAGAGAAAAATAGATATTATGGAATAGTGAAAAATACTACCACATAGCATCTTTTATATTTCGTATAGAGATAGCACCTTTACAATAATTAGGTAAGTGTCTAGTTATTTCATTCGTCAAACCGGTGCGGTGGTCTGGTGGTCAGTGTACTGGCCTCTAATCCAGAGCATCGGCAGGTCGCGGTTTCGAATCCCTGTGCCATAGTTTCGTCGAGAAATTAAAATACGGGCGCGAGGAAGCTGTGATAAATAATAAATAAATAAATAAAATAAAGTATACATGTGATATCTGTGGGTGTCACATGTATACAGCTGTAACCCGTGTTTACATTTCTTGGCGAAACGTGACATAGCTCCGGTACCGTGAGACGAACTCGAGACCAGCTATATCACCATAGGTTTTCCGCAGTTTTCCGATGCTCATGGCAGAAAATGCTATGGTGAATGCGATATAGGGGAGAAAGTCGGACGTGGTCGCATAGCGGTCTGGCTGCTGCTTCGGGCCAGTGTTTGGTTACGTAGAAGTTGCGGGTAAAGGGTTGTTCAAGAAACCCCGAAACACCCAGTAACCATGATAACGGAGAACCAAGGCGCTGAAAGCAGATGCGAAAAAATAGTAATTACAATGGGCATAGTAGACCTAAGTGGCCGTGGGGAGCTAAAGAGCTGCACCACAACCCAAAAATATACCATACCAAAATATCGTATATCATTCATAATGTAAGAACACTCTTGTGTCCCAGCGATATACCCTGACTTTTTGGAGAGGACTAATACTCTCAACAATATCATTATACAAGTAAGAATATTCGTATGATACTGGCAATTTGTGATTTTTGGATCGGTACTAAGAATTGTTGCAATCTTGAATTGTACAACTTAACGTCTTTGGATATTTACTCATAGTGTTGGAGATAACGAGTTCTCGTCATCTTCTATTGTACTCGTAAGCATCTTGACATCTTCGACCATACTATTGAAGATAATATACGTTTTTGCAATCTTTAATTTTACAGCTGAACATCTTCTCAGGTTCGTCTGTAGTATTGACCATATTATAATGCATATCAATCTAGTATCGTAATATTCAACAATTCAATAGTACAATATGTAGTACTACTTAAAAGACGAGATACTTGGCATATTAGCAAGAGTAGAAACAGATTGCAATTGTGTATTTCGATCACGCCATAATTCTTTGGCGTGATGATAGAACTACTGTTTCTGTTTTCAGGCACTCACGTTTAGAAAAAAACGCACAGAAGTCCCTATTAAATTTGCCCTCCTTGGGTCTAATTTAACTTTTTATAGGAAAATGTTAAGTTAATTTAATTTTACCCATTCTTTTTCACGGCACATTTCTTAAACATAGTGAAATACAAATTCTTGGTGCAACAGAATGCAGGTGTGTCATTATTAAAACTTTTTTTAATGTTAAGAAAGATCTTGCGTTATCCGGCCGTTTGTATCACATAGTATCTCTGGATTAAATAGACCGAACAAGATGAAATTTGCAACACTTATTATTCTGGCATTAATAAGTATGCCCATGAACTATAGAAACTTTTCTATCTCTCTATATAAGCATTTACCTTTAGAAAATTGCACTTTCAGGTAAAAATGTATGTGGCGCTCTGTATCTTCGCAATGTGTATAAGAATTTGGATAAGATTGACAGCGTTCTCATGAATTACCTTAATTCTGAAATCGTTTTTTTGATTAAACGGTCAGATAATATTAGAGTGGTTACCAACCATGATAAAATTGGAATATATATATTAAATAAAAAATAAAAAATTATATTTGTATAAAATAGAAATTAATTTAACACTTATTATCCTTAATATATTTTTTGCCACACGGTGCGAGAAACGCGGTTTTCCGTCAAACTCCATTTTCACATTTTGTCAAATAAAATTTTGTACGATACTCGACGGAAAACGTATTTCTCAGCTCGTGTGATTGTAATACTCGACTTCGGCTCGTGCTGCAAGCTCACACTCGTGAGAAAAGGTTTTTCCGCACTCGTATCGTAATGTACTATTTTCTCCAAAAAATCATGACACTACATTCTAAACACATTAAGAGTTAAAAATGACCAATTCCACAGTGTTTTTTAAATTGTTGCACTTATTCATATCATTTGTACACATTGATAGTTTATAATTACTAGCCCATATGCGCGCTCCGCGCGTTTACCCAGTTCATTTTACATTATTTTATTACATTTTTTATTATTATTTATTTTCTTTATGCATAGAAACTTTTATTAATTTATTACTGAAGTAATAAAATAATATTGAGTACACAATTTTATTAAATTTATTTATCTCTGCCTCAGCCATCCCATTCCGCTACTACTCTGTTTCTGCCTCTTTCTCAGCATCTGGCTATAAGTCCATTATAAAAAAAATTTCATGAAATGTAATGTACTTGTACTAAAAGTTTATCTGCATAAAATGGCATACTGAATTTAATACACTGAATTACTATACTATTACTATACTGAATTTAATACAATAGCCCATACGCGCGCTCCGCGCTCTTACCTAGTTCGTTTTACATTGTCTTATTATATTTTTCTTTGCTTCCAAACATTTATTATTATTAACATTATTTTTGTTAAGCTTCATCGTATCGACCTAATTTTCCGAGGTTCCCGGTTCAACCCCGGGCTGTGGCGATATTTTTTTACGATTAATTTTAATTGTAAAAAATGGGTCGCTCTGGTTGCTCCATCAATTCTTAATGGACTGGAAGAGCAATTAGAGCGAACTAAATAAAAAAACCAGGGATTCGAAGTATGTTTGAAACTTTCCTGTATAGGAATGTCGATAACATCAGAATCTTCGACACCGATGTCTCAGACCCCGAGTACGACGTGTCAAAAATTCCATCTATAAAAATTAGGTCGATACGACGAAGCTTAACAAAAATAATGTTATTAATAAACGACCAAAGCCGAACAAGTTCTTAAACTTATTATTATTACTTACTTTTTATGCATAAAAACTTTCATTAATTTATTATTTAATTAATTAATTAATATTATTTACACAATTTTATTAAATTTATTTATCTCTGCCTCAGCCACCTCATTTCTCTACCACTATGTGTCTGCCTCTTCCTCAGTATCTGGCTATACGTCCATTATTTAAAAAATTGCATGAATTATAATGTACCTGTACTGAAAGTTTATCTACATAAAATGGCATACTGAATGTGAAACACAAATGTGACGTATAATTTGTTACGGTATACATTAAAAACCTTGAAAGTATAATTTAATTTTAATAATGTAAATTGATTTTGCTGTAAAAGTGCATTAATTTTACATCACCATTGTAGATCAAATTTTGTATGCCAGTCTATGAATAAAAACGTCCAGTCCCGAACATTAAGTTACACATTTTTTTAAATATCGTCCGTGCCTATTATCTGCCCTATGAAAAAACAATTACACGAAATTTAATGTACCTGCACTGGAAGTTTGTCTGCATAAAACGGTATATTGAACACATATGTAACGTACAATAAATTTACGAAATATTAGAAACCTAAAAAATACTTTAATTTCAATAACGTAATTTAAATTGACTAAAAGTACATCAATTTTACATCATTGTACATTACATTTAATATACCAGTTTATGCATTAAAGTTCCAGTCGTGACCATTAACTTACAAATGTGATCGACAGTGTCTCGCTTTTTACCTATTCTTCTAACTCTGTCTCTTCCTTAGTATCTGCCTTTACCTACGTTGTAAAAAAAACCATGAAATTTAGCGAATCTGTACTGGAAGTTTACCTGCATTAAATTTTACATTTAATTTGACGCACAGGTGTGTACAATTACTTTACGTTATATTAAAAACCTTGAAAATACTTTAATTTTAATATTGCATTTTAATTTTACTGTAAAAGTATATCGAATCTCTATACCGCGTCTCTTGATCAATTTTACATCATAATAATTATACATTAAATAATATATGATAGTTTATGCATAAAAACTTGCAGTCACAGACATTACCTTACAAACTTCTTTATTTTAGGGTTTCGGTCGATCTATTAACGAACATTGTATTATGATGGAAATTTGGCAAATCGTAATTCGGGTCTGAGTCAACGTTGCCGAAGATTCCGACGTTATCGACTTTCCGATATACGATAATCTCTAACTATTTGGAATACTACATTTTTTGTCCACTCTAATTGCTTCACAAATTAGTAAATTGATGAAGCAATCAGAATGGACGATTTTTTAAGAATTAAAAATGATCATGAAAAAATATGGCCACAGCCCGGGATCGAACCGGGAACTCCAGAATTCTAGCCTGGTGCGTTACTTTCTTTTAAATACATTTATTTTTTTAATGCATACAATATTGTGGTACAGGTAAAATGCAAACAGTTTTAAAAAATAACCTTAGACTATTCTTATTTGGCTCTTGCCCTTGCGCATAAGGGTTCTCGTCGCCATACTTTAATTTTCGATATATATAGGTATTATATACTTAGTAGAGAAGGAATATGTTCCTTATAATAATGGCACACCCAGGTTTGTGCACTGGGAAGATATGGGGAAAAAACCAATGGTTTAAAAAACCCCCTACAACACTATCAACGCCTAAGTTTAATCTAAGCTTAATACTAGAAGAACTTAAGAATACATATTTACATATATACAGCAATAGGCTAACGGCCTATATAGTTTGAGGAAACTATGTATCTTATACCAGGTTGTTACTATAGATCAGTATCTTCAATATCGAGGTTGTCTAACTAGACGTTGTTTACGTTGATATAAATCAATAATGGTTGGGTCATTTAGAGTGAGCCACCAGTATTTTTGGATATTGAGGCGGTGAAAATCAAGAAGGCTATTTTTCTTTTTGAGTGATAAAATCATTTGCGTTAAACGAAATGCGTTTATCAGCTTTATTACGTTTCCAATGATAAAGGATTGGTATGTTGTCAGAGTTTTGAATGATAACACATGAGTCAAGGTATTGGAAAGATTGTGGGGGGAGATATCCGTTTGTCGTTTGAATGGTTACTGTGTCTATATCAAATTGATTAAGTGATCTTGTGATTTCATTATTAATATTCGGCAAATTACTAAAATAGTCTCTCGTTAGTTTTAGTGTGAAGCAGTCAATACGTGGGATTTCCGCTGAATCGTATAGTGTTTTATTGCTGACTCTATGGGTGTAATTAGTGTGAGCAGATCGATATAGATTGAGGCAAGATCTGAGGCAGTTGCGTTCAAATGCTCTTAATTCTTCCATTGCAGAGGAGTTTATATTCCACCAAACTGGGGCTGCGTAAGTTATAATAGGCCTGATTAGTAGCATATATAGTATTACTTTGGTTCTTTTTGTTAGGTTTCTATTGTAAAAAATACGTGCATTAGCTCTAAATGCTACTATAGCTTTGGCAAGTTGTAATTTTAGGTGAGTGTTTAATCTTAGAAGATAGTCGAGGCTAGATATTTTACAGAGTTCTTATGCGGTATGACAGCTTTATTTTCCGTTCCCGGTATAGTGGCTTCAATACTGAATTGACTAGCGCCTAAATTTTTATTATTAGAGAGATAGAACATGGATTTTCTGAACAGAATTGTTTCGCATTTTGTTGGATTGAGACGAAGGTTCGATGATATATAATATTTGTTTATTTTTTCAACCAGCGTTTCAAGTTCATTTTGTATTTTCGGCGGGCGGTTATTTGAGACATAAATAATGAGGTCATCGGCGAATGCTAAAGAGAAGATGTTATCTTTTGTATTAAGCTCAAAGAGATTAATAACA